>WUAW01010374.1:42055-53293 GCA_017165845.1 Thaumetopoea pityocampa
AAGGTAATAAATTTACAAAAATTTCATAGTAACTACGCTTTAGTCATTCTAAGCTTTAGTCTTTACTACCCAAAAGTGAAAAAAATTACAAGTAAGCCTGTCGAAATTCAAAGTCTATTACTATTATAGATACTCTACAGTTCTTACGCATTACGATTAAATTAGCTAGGGCAGCTAGAAATAAGCAATGGAATGCAAATAGAAATTTTTAGAATTGATATCTGTTTGTTAGATCATTTCGAGGAAAAAAATGGTTGAACGGATTCCAACGAAATTTAATTAAGTAAGTAGATCTCAACAACTGGCATATGATCAAAATCGGTCGAGCGGATCATGAGATACAGCTTCATCCTTCCATCCTACAGTTTGAAGGAGTCCATTATATGAAGTCGTGTAGGCCATGGAGGTCTTTGATAATTGGAATGTAACGTTCACGATAAAATTAGTATCAAATATATAAGTCAAAATAGTGTCATCGTCTGTCTATTCCTGTAGCCCCTTTCTAACGACCTTTGCAATAATTATAAGTACTTATAGCGATAAAATCTTATATATAAAAATCTCGTGTTACGCTGTTTGTGGTTGAAATTCTCCAAAACGTCTCGACCGATTTTCTTCGGCCGGGCTTCTGAAACCAAATCCATCAATGTTTGTTTGTTTGTTCGGGCTTCACGCAAAAACCAGCGGTTATATTTTGGTTAAATTATTAGAGTCTTAAAGATACTATTCCGGCTTAAATAATGCGGCATCTTTTATCAAAATCGGTTTAGCAGAATTAAAGATACAGCTTGATCCCTGTTTTAGTAGCTGCCGTTAAGGTACGAGAGGTCAAGTAAAAGTGGTCTTTTGTTTTTATATAAATTTATGATAGTGTCGGGATTTCCCATGTAGCGGAAAACCGACATTCACGCGGGCGGAGCCGCGGGCAAAAGCTAGTGTATTATATAAATACAATTACAACTATTATAGCTATATTCTGCCAAATGGGCATTCAAAATTATTATTAGTAAGTATAAACATAGGTCATCTGTGAATTGAATTATTTATGACTTAAATATTCTATTACAGAGTAAGAAAATAAAACTAAAAAGGCGCAAATAATTTTAAAATTGGATGAAGTGATGAACAAACCAAACCGCTCGGCTTGATGAAGATACAACGATCAGTTTGACCAATGCTGGCCTTCCATGGAAGTCAAGATAGGAAGGAAAGAAAGAGCGCAAACTCACCCTGAACGACTGACGTACTACATGAACTGATTGAAATTGCTCCGACAGAATATGGACAGTCTTGATTAAAATATTTTGAAATACATTTTGATCTTGAATGTCCAAATTTTTTATATCCCCAAAGGTTTGGTCATAGTGGTCTGACATCCACTTTTGGTAGACTAAATCTCATACTATCCATATTCATTCTCAATGCAGAGGCATTAACCTCCCCTAATTAGGAAGGGGCCATAGACTACCACGCTGGCCTAGTTCAGGATGCTGGAGCGCATATATCCATAAGGGCATGTAGGTTCCCTCAAAAAGTTCCCTTCACCGTTGAGTTCATTAATGTCTACAGTGTAGACGGTAGATGAGTTTGAAATAACCCAATAGCACAGAACTGGGATCGAACCCACGACCTTTAGATCGCAAGTCGTGTCTAACAACACTAAACTAAATATCAGGAGTTAAATATGTTGATGACTCATGAGAAATCATGCGGGACAGAAATGGGTTGGGGAATATTAAATCCGAGGCTAAGCATTGTGCCAACGGAGTTATATTAATTTTTTAAAACCGCAATTCTAGTATCTGTATGTAAGTAGCGACAGCCGAGTGGCCGAGCGCTTGTTTTACGTCTCGAGGTCGTGGTTCGAACCCCGATTCGCACCTTGGATTTTCAAAAATTACCTCCTATATGTGTGTGCTGTTGTAATGCTTTGACCGGAAGGTGAATGGATCTTATAGGGTTAACGTATCCCAGACCATAGGACTTCTATTTCTGGCATATCTAGGCCTAAAACTGGCTATACTTAATGATTAAGGCGAAGTACAACGGGGACAATGCAAAAGATCTCAGAGGCAAAGTGCGTCGAACCGTTTGCTTTGCCGAGTTGGGGGCATTAATATAAGTTTTGGACATTAATTTATATATAACTTGCTTTGGGTGAAAGAAAATAACTCCAGAAACAAATTTATACGAGAATAATAGCGATACGTTCACTCCAGTCACAAGGCATCAGAAACAACTCGTCGAGAGGTGAATCACCAAGGCGTATGTCATAGGTACTACTTCATTGTAAAGAGTAAAGTATGTCAGAATATGTATTAAACGTTCGCAATATTTTTCGGTACAGTGTGTGTGTACCCTTTCCAGTCGTTAAGCCGTTGTTCATACGCGAATTTTGATTATTATTACATCGTAAACAGTTTTGTGTTTATTTGACGTTTTACTGCGACTAATTTCGTTATATTTACGATCATTTGGCTGTGTTTAGTTATATTGACCTCTTGACTAATCGCTCAAAATAAATTATATGTTTCCGTTGCCTTTGTTTTAAAAATCTTAAAAAAATTGAGATCGGAATTTAGTTGGAACTAGGGAATTTCGGAGAGTTTTGGCGGCAGCCCGAATGAATCATCACTTGAAGTTGTATTTTAACGTTTTATATTGGGTTATTGGTTTTATATTAATTTATTCACTTTATATTGGTTGTTTTATATATAAATTTGGTGTTGTTTTTTGTATTAATTGTCAATAATCGTGAAAAACATTGGTATATTGGAATAAAACTATGTCTAAGTCTATGGACACCCCGTCCATTAATCTTAAAATTCATTATCAAAAAATTAAGATTTTTTAGCAACTTTTTAACGCCCCTTCTCTTGGTGATACTTGCTGAGGTTTTAGATTAACCGGGGGGTTAGGGGAGGAGGCCCCTACTCAAAGTCACGTGTATTTTTTAGTACAAAATATTTAAAATCATGCGCCGTTTTTCGGTTTAGAAATCACGAGCTCATCGAAAAAATAAATACATGTGATATCTCACTGCTCCCCCCCCCCCTACGACATTTCGTGATTTTGTCCGAATCTCGTCCCTCCTCTTTCGAGCCTCATGGGATTAATGGAAACTTCCTAACATAGCAGTGACAGCATTTTTTAAGGCGTATTTCTCCGTATTATTTGAATAAGTACATTTACCCAGTCAATGTTTTAATGTGGTAAGCTTTGGATTGATGTTAAAACTCTCAGGAAGCAATAAAATGTAATAAATCGGCAATATTGTTAAATTAACGAAATTATGTACAACTCAAGACTTGGCAGTATGGCTTTGTTCTTTTGCCTGTTCATATGGACGAAACAAACTACTACTACTAGGAAGTTTCAGGGGCAACCCGAGTGAAACATCACTTGAAGTTTTAAATATTTTAGTGTTTTATATTAGTTTACGTTTTGTATTATGTTTGATGTGTAAATATGGTGTCGTTCTGTGTATCAATCGTCAATAATCGTGAAAAATATTGGAATAAACTGTGTGTAAACGTATTTTTTCAAGGCAATGAGCCTGCGGGTTTTTTCACCGAGTCAACGTACTAATCGTCGGATTGTCATTACAGCTCCTAAGAAATAATAAAATGAAATACAACAACATTTTATTAATTTGCCAAAATTATATAACCATGTCAAACAAGGCTTGGATCCCTTTGCCTTTTCATTGAATTGGGAAACTAAAACAATTGTTTGAAATATGGAGGGTTGTAGAATAACAAATACAAATATTACACAAGAATGAATGAAGAATCACTTATTCCTCTGTGTAAGGGTTTTATGCAGGCACAATAATCATTTTCTACATAAAAAAATATTAGTCCTTTACTTTTGAGATTCTCTACATTGCACATTAGAAAAAAGGAATTAGGATTAGGATTTTACCTTTGTTGTATAATTGGCCTAGTATACAAACTGTCATTATAGTATTGTCAGTTATTGCAAGGGATGAAGCTATAAGCTGGTTTATCCTGTGCGTTAGTCTCGCAAAAACTCTAAAATGGCTCGACCGATTTGAGTATTTTTTTTTTGTTCTGTTCGCCTTAATATTATGAAAAAAAAATTAGGAAATATCTAAAGGAACAGCCGAAAAATCGAAGAAATAGAAATTACTTTAGGTGGTACGAAGTTCACCGGGTCAGCCAGTAATAATAAATAAACAAAACTTAATCAAGCAGGAAATAATTCCTGCTTCGTTAGTTTATGTTAACTTACGTTAATTAGTTTATGTTGACTTACGTTAATTCTCGGCTGTGCGTGAGTGGGGCCCACAGGAGCAGTGCGACGGCGGCCCACCACAGTCTCTGGGGACAAACGCGCGTATCAGTAGCCTGAACATAATTTTAATAAGTTGAATGCAAATGACGCGAGTGCGTGGCGCGCGCTGCGGCCGGTGCTGTTTTATTCATGCCATGCGATCTGTCGTCCAATGAGACTCGAACTTAATGCACTTAGAAATATCTAAGTGCATTAAGTGCATTGTTCATTGTGTGCGTCTAATAAGACGCACACAATAAACAATGTTAATTTGTGTATATATGTATATATTATAGTTATTGGGGCTGTGGCCGACGCAGAAATTAGACACAGCGGTATAGTAAAACAATTTGTATTCAAATAATTCAGGGCACAGACAATATCGACATTTTTTGTAGTACGCAGTAGTATATACAAATCACTATCTTTAAACTTACACACTCGTAGTTTGCTACTGAAAACGTAGACTATATAAACATAGATTAATTAATCATAACAAATGACTTGAACAATTCTTGGTAAACCATAATAAAACAGTATTTTTATTTTATTGTAATGTATCATAAATGTGCACAGTACAATTGCACGAATGGTCGGGCAATTGTACTGTGGATTGTAATTGTATTGTAATTGTAATGGATAGGATTCATAGCTAGATATGGATCTAGCTGTGAATCCTATCCATCCAAAGGTTGTCTGGAAGAGTGCGCATATTGCGATAAAACCACCCAACGTACACTTTCTATTTCTTGTTTATTGTGTTTGTAATATTAAGTATTTGTTATTAATCTATTCTATTCTAAATTAGATAATTAAAAACCAATTCATCTTCATTATCATCATCATCATCTCACCCCAAAGACGTCCACTGCTGAACATAGGCCTCCCATAAGCATTTCCAGAAAGATCGGTCTTGCGCTGCCCTTATCTAGCGGCCTCCCGCAACCCTAACCAGGTCGTCAGTCCATCTTGTGTAAGGCCTGCCCACGCTTTGCGTTCCAGAAAATACCAATTGCACAGAACCTATTGATATAGAAAACGTTTAATATTTCCAATTCTCTCATGCTACCGAATATAATATTTAAAATTTGTCGATTTGCTGCAATTTGCATTAGTAGAATTAGCTTCCTCTATTGGCTGTAAGTTCTAACTCAGAAACATAGATAGTTGTGTAATAAATATTGCAGTTTTTCATTTCGGGCAACAACCTGTAGTGATTGAGAAGCCACGAAAAGACAAAGACGACGATTAGACTAGTTCCACCATAGAACATGTTGTTCTATGAGTTCCACGGTTTCGGCGGTCACCCATCCACTATCACTGTGTTGCATGTGGTGACAATGTCTGCCGACAGATATTTGTTTATCTGTGCCCTTGTGGAAAAATTTAAATTCCGAAATTACGAGTACAACTAACATACAAATAACGGGTTTTTCTAACTAAACAAGATTTCAGAACATTTCATACTTTTAAAATTAAGAATTCTTTTCGAGTCTTTTAAAAAACAAGAATCCGGAATTCTTTTTTAAAAAAATTCCAGAATTCTCAATTTTTTAAAAGTCTGAGAAAGTCCTCTGAAATTTTGTTTATTTAGAAAAACTCGTTATTGACAAAGGAAGTAAGAATAATTGAGTAATTTCGGAGTGAAATTTTTTTCCCAAGGGTAGACATGGGCGCCGGGAGGAGAGTGTAAGAGGGTGCACTTACACCCCATCTTGAGAGAAAATACACAGAATAAGATTAAAAAATATGTTTTTTATTATTAAGTCACTGTGTGAATAAAGCGTCTGGATTGTGGTCCAAATTTGGTCGACACCTTGTCAATCATTCAGTGTCCTTCTCTACCCTTTTCTTATAAAGACTAGAAGTAAATGCATCCTGAAAGTAAATCTGCCAGTTCACATGTGTGTAAGTAGATCAATCTGAGTGGTGTTCGTGAATTGTCCCCATCATAAGTAACGGCAAGGTTTTTTACTGCAGGAAATGTGGCTGTCAGGTAAGTCCAGACGACTATACACTGGCAAAGCATTTATTTGTTTGATTCGACGTTGTTTTATGTGGTTTTATGTCGCTTAAATCAATTAATATTGATGAATTCAATTAATTGATTGAGTTCTTTGTTTGGGCATAAGTAACAAAAAAGTCACTGTAGAGCCATGGGAGTAAGCGCATTCGAAAAAGCGGACAATTTTAAGTAAGATAGTATACATAACTCATTTACGACCAAAATGTCGTTTATACCCTATTAACTTTCAATCGTCGATGTGGAGTGTGCTGAGCAAGTCTTTTGGAGAATGCCTTTGTGGTAGAAATTTTTAAAAATTTGTTCTCGGTAACAAATTAGGTAGTGAGTCATAATTTACATGTGTTATTAATAAATGTCCAGATAGCACCATATTTTGTATATCCACAGTTATTGTTAACTTTCACACCTTAACGGTTAAAATTGTGGGCGAGTTTAACGGTTTTGTCAGACATATTTTTATATTTATATAATATTTAAATTAGGATTGCCCCCAAGTCCTTGTATAGTTGGCGGTCGTAGGTGTACACAGATACACGCTACGTAAACACATCTAACTTTATCAAGAGAAATGACATGTCCATCGCCCACCCCCGAGAACTGTTTACCTTAGAAACGTTCCAACGAACAGTAAATAGAGCGCGATAACTGCTGGCTGCACGGCCGGCGCGATAGCCGCGGCGTGTGACGACACCACACCCTCGGGTCACCGTTATCGCTGCCTCATGTTCACGTATTCACGATCACTAATAAATCATGTTTTTATTAAGAATCTCTTAGTCGATTGACTAGAATAGAATACATGACATGTAAATTGCTGCGTGCATGTATACATACATCAGTTACGCCTTTCTTCCATTGGGGTAAGCAAAGACCATTACTTTAGACCTGCTACGATCATTTAATATAGCAAAATGGTTATCCGCNCGCCTCATGTTCACGTATTCACGATCACTAATAAATCATGTTTTTATTAAGAATCTCTTAGTCGATTGACTAGAATAGAATACATGACATGTAAATTGCTGCGTGCATGTATACATACATCAGTTACGCCTTTCTCCCATTGGGGTAAGCAAAGACCATTACTTTAGACCTGCTACGATCATTTAATATAGCAAAATGGTTATCCGCAGCTCACATATCGCCTCCGCGGGCAACAAGACGTGTCGGGTGGCGAACCACGAGGCCGCCATTTTAAAAGGTTCAAAAGTGTTAAAGTTCTTCATTGCTTTCCCACGGCTTAATGGAGAGAAAAGGAAAGACGATGAGGTAGGAAAGGTGTCTTGAGCAAGGAATATGGAATTTAGGAGAAGGACAATGGCATTGGCAATGACAATGGGCAGGCCACATAGAGCGAAGATCGGATGGCCGATGGAGCAAAAAGGTCCTTGAATGTACTAGCAAGCGCAGTGTACGACGGCCACCTACGAGATGGACCGACGACCTGGTGAGGATCGGTGGGTCTCGCTGGATGCAGGTGGCTATAGACCGGTCGCGCTGGAATTCGATTGGAAAGGCCTATATCCCGCAGTGGACAGCTACGGGCTGAAATGATAATGATTACTATAGGATATAGGTCACTACTCTCTCGGAAACAGTAAGAAGAGACAGTAGTGGCTCGGGGGCCGGGGTCGCTTACACGTATACTTAAGTCTATTTGCCGGACGGGCTGAAAGACTGAGTACTCCCTGAACTTCCCGACCCGCTGTGTGGTGCCGTTATAATAACAGCATTACTAAATTTCTTCCCGTGGTTGCAGTGAGAACGAGCTAAGGGATGCATCAGGACGATGGACAGCAACGGTATCCTGTTATTCAATAAAAATGGACATCATCATTATCATCACCACCAAGTCCGCTGCTGTACACGGGCTTTCTCCTTAAAAAGGAGGAATTTGCCATAATCTCCACGCTTGGCAGGAGTTTTGGAGATCGCAGTAGACTTTGAATAATAGAATAACGCTGCTGCCCAATATCTTGGTACACCCCTTAGCTGGTTCTCAAAGCATCGACGGGAAGAGATGGGTGACGTTATTATTGGCCACACGCTCTATTGGTGTATGGATATATTATCCAGTAGTGAATGACTTCGGACTGACGACGAATGTATAGACCAGAGGTTCCCAGACTTTTTTTCTCTTAGACCACTTTCAAAATTTAGCTGGTTCCGGTGAACCTCCTGCAGCTACATTTCTGCTATATTCCCAAAACTCAAAAAAAAATGTGAAGATTAGATCTAACTATGGAAATTTGCATTGCATATGGATATGTACATTGGTGGTGTAGTGGTTTTAGACGTGGCTTACGATCGAAGAGTCGTGGGTTCGAATCCCGGTCCCGTACCACTGAATTATTATTTGTAATTCATGTACGGTCTACAATGTTGAAAGCAATGTACTTAACGGAGAAGGAAAACTTTGTGAGGAAACCTGCATGCCCGCATGGGTGTGTGAGGTCTACCAACCTGCACTAGGCCAGCGCGGTAGACCACGTCCTAATCCCCCTCCTGATCAGGGGAAGTCCGTGCTCCTGTAGTGGGGACGAGATGGACTGGGGATGATGATGACTGATGATGGAAATTTGCGTATGCCAACGTAGACCCCCATCGAATCTCCCGTGGACTCCTGGGGGTCCACCTGGACCACTTTGGGAACTAAGGGTACGTACGGTCTCCTTGTGCGTAAGATGCTCGTACATTGTATTGTATACATCAATATTTCGTTTCGTCATTGTCATTTAGGCAATGCCTCCTACACACGTCAGTATATTTATCGTCGCTTGAGAGTGAAAACCTCATATGACGCATTTCAATGAAAATGATTTTATATTGTTATTGGAAATAAAAGCTCATAAAATACATTGTAGCTCCATTAGAATTGAAATCAGATACTTCTATAGCTATCTATTAAGCTCCATGAAAGCCTCATGGTTATATTCGATCATATAGCCTCATGGTTATACTTTATAATATTAATAATTTATTTATTCCAAGTTCTTAGACTATAAACATTATTACTGATACCTAAACTAGGCAATCCTGTGTTTTAGGTGTCAAGCTCCTCCAGTACTAGTAAAATAGAATAAATGATCAAAGTTACTCTACTGTAGTTAGTGAAGACCGCTGTGTTTCGCTGGATGCAGGTGGCTATGGACCGGTCGCGCTGGAATTCGATCGGAGAGGCCTATGTTCAGCAGTGGACAGCTATGGGCTGAAATGATGATGATGATGATGATGACTCTAGTTACCATAGAAAATTAATGAGTGTATGTAGGTGTGTTTGTATGTATCATCAACATCAGCATCATCAGGCCTTGGAAGTCCATTGATGGATATGGGCTTAAAAAAGAGGGTTTCACCATAATCTCCACGTTTAGCAGGCGTCTTGGAGATCGCAGTAGACTTTGATTGAATAACAAGATAACGCTGCTGCCCGTTATCCTCATATATTCCTTAACTGGTTCTCACAACAACCACGGGAAGAGATAGAGTGACGCAATCATTATGCCGGCACCACACAGCAATTTGTACATGTTAATTATTCAAGTAGTTCTTGTTATGTTGCTGTACAAATCCTCAACTTCATTATAATCAAGTTCCTGCAACCATTTACTGATTTTTGTTATAATTTCAAAGTTATTGAAATGTCTTACATTCTGACCCTTCTCGAATTTGTATTTACAAAAAGACGAGGTGCGACACTTTCAAAATGTTTTCTAGCAAAAGCACTTCTGGTTCTAGGGACATCAAAAAAAAAAGTACCACCCATTTGTTGATTGTAAGATAGGCACATAATGGTGTAATTCTGCTGTAACACAACCCCTAACTAAATTTAGACTCTCCCTATCTTTTTCTAATGTCAAACGGCAAAACGAAATAACAAATATTTTTAGTGAGTAACCAACCTACATTTCTGTCAAAAGGTACAAAAAATTTTGCGTTTTTGCGTATCTTTAGTCGGTATGTTCCGAGGGCACGTCTAAATTTCTTAATTTTGACGTGTCTAAACAAAACTGACAGCGCCAAAATTGTAGCTATCTCGTTTTGTCGATTGGCATTACAAAATGATAGGAAGAGTCTAAATTTAATTAACGTTGTGTTGCGCAGAATTACTACCAATATCCATGGAATCTTCATATGAGAACCTCGGCAAGATAGTGTGTTTGAAATCCTATTTTACCTTTTTAAGCAAGTTTCATACAATTTTTTGCTACATCATGCTATTTGTTAAAATTTTAATAATCATTTTCTTGTAGTTATTTTTTAGTAGACTACATAGCTTCTTCTATAAAATTTGCACGGAGCGCGTTACGTGGTTTCGCTCTCAGGTGACGTTATGGATATGTAACTACATCTGAATGCACCTACCTACTTACATATATGGAACTGTGAATACGTTATATTATTGCGCTTTCTATTGGCACTTTGTGAAGGCTAACAGTCGGGTACGTATGGGGGGGGGGGGGGAATTAGATATTGGGTACAAATCAGATATTGGTGTTTATGTCATGTTTTGGTGTCAGGTAAATTGAAATTGGTTACTAAATTGTAATTGAAATTGGATACTCATCCCAGGACAGTCATCCCAGGAATTAAGGAGTTACAGCAATGACGTTTGATAGTTATCAGGAACCCGACTCGCAGCCATAAAACTATAGTAAAGAACCGTAGATTCTGAATAATTCGGGATATTGCATGGGCCGCCTGTTTAAAAAAGAGGAACTCGCTTGAATGTTCACGCTTGGAGATCGCATTAAATTTTGACTGAATAACAGGTTAACACTGCTGTCCATTATACTGGTACCAGCATCCGCGAGAAAATAAGTGACGCTGTTATTATGCCGGCGTCACACAGTAAATGTTTAATTAATACTGTTAAAATAAGTGACGCTGTTATTATGCCGGCGCCACACAGTAAA
>WUAW01010377.1:16635-33285 GCA_017165845.1 Thaumetopoea pityocampa
GGCCGGGGTCGCTTACCCGTATACTTAAGTCTATTTACCGGACAGGCTAAAAGACCAAGTACTCCCTGACCATATGACCAAGTACTCCATGACCTACTCTCAACAGATGTACTATTTTTTTTTAATTTGTAAGTTAGATATGATTCTAAAAATGGACGTAAAACATGCAGAATAAAGCCAGTTAGTCAATAAATTAATCACTATATACATTACTCGTATTATTTTAAATACAAAAGGGAAAAAAGCTTGAAGATTCGATGTTATTAAATTTAGGATGGAACACGTCACATAACGTGCTTGGTTTGTTTTGAGATTTAATTTTCCTCCATTTAGACTAAAACTATAAATTAAACCTTCGACCCTGGCTTGATGAGTCAAAAGCTATGAATATAATCTTTCTAGATCCCTAATGTTTCTAGAGTCCAGAGCTACGAACAAACTGTGTCATCGTGTCATCGCGTTACTACATCTGGCCAAAAATAAAGTTGACACATTGTTCTTGGAAAAATAAATAGACATTGTAAAGAGCTGTCAATAATCCAAAAAATAATTTTATATTTAGATAAATATATTTTAAGACGAAGTCTTGGTAATATAATTGATGTTTTTATTTATTTTTCACAATTCGGTTAAATTTCTTTTTAAGCCACATTAGTAAATTCTATTTATAGCAAGTATCTTGGCACCTCGACACATGGCGTGTGTCAACATAGTTCGGATTAATTATTTCCTTCCCTTTCATTTCAAACGTAACGGTTGGTAATTGGTTAGCTGAATTTATTTATCGAACTGGAACGTGAAATGTGGATCTTCGCAATAATGGGTTTTGGCCGGTACCCCACTGATACTGTCCTCGTACAGAGGCACAAGGAGTAGTTAGACAGCGATTGGTCATCTGAATCCGCCACATAGCTGTACAGCCAGAGGATACCCCCCTGCGATAACATCAGACCCAAGACTAAATCGGGACCGTTCTTTTAACATGTACTTACACTATTGGAGGTCTGCATATGTCCGTAACATTATGTTAATATTAGGAACGATCATGTGTCATATTAGACAGTAAATGTGGAACAGTCGCAATTATTACAAGTTAGTATAGTAAGTTACGTAAGACATCATATTAAGTATAGCGTTTACTTTTATAATTTTATCATCAGAGTGAAGTTTTATTCTATCATATCTTATGTACATATGTATTATATCATAATCTGTAGCAGTTTTGTTGCTTTAGTTACATATTATAATGTTTAGGGAATCATGAACAACAAATTGCCATCCATTGTGTGGCACTGATAGAGCTTTAACTTTAGAAAACATGTTATTGTTGTTGAATCTAGTTTTATTTTAAAATGTTGCCCTATATTTCAACAGGCAGGTACCTTATTGGCACACCGCCAAATCGAAATGTGAAATGTTGCGAATGCACAGAATAGCTGCTGCTGAAAATAATAATGTTTATACATGATAATACTCACAGATAATTTATGAACTTTGTGTTGCCAAAAGTCCAAGGATCTAAGGCTGCAGACCTAAGACAATACGGTGTCGCCTAACGTTGCGTTGCTTTAAACTGCAGACCAAGTACTCGTAATAATTGTATAATATAATTTAGTTCTGCAGTTTTGCATGTAGCTTCGATAAACGTTTTTCTTTAAAGTACAATCCTTGGCAGTTCAAAAACATTTTTTATATAAGTATTTTAATAAAAATATGCAATATAATTATATTATTGACCGCATTTCTCTGTGTCTCTGATATAATTCCCATATTTCCGTAGTATAAAATGAATTTCACCACCTGCAAGAAAAAATATATCGGCCTTAATTCTCCCAGTATGCGTATGTACAATGACTATAATAATATACTGTGCAAGCGGGTGAATGTTTATGATTCTCCTGCAGTCTTCAAAAACAGAGAGGCACTGAAATCATTTGCATAGTGAACGATTATGATTCTCACGAAAAACATTTTTAACATCATTATTAAGATACCCGAAGGCTGAAATAGTTATCCTGTCTGCTGTCATAATAACAAAATCATTCAGTACCAGCAGTTGTTGAGTGACTAATATCAATATATTATAGTGCTATATCTTATACCGCAGAAGGTTAACATATTCTCACAGAAAATTAGAGGCATACCCAGTGAAGCTTCGTCCCCCCGGTTTATACATACGAGTATAATACTCGTAGGTGTACATAATGAGAAAATTAGATTTTGTTTTGCCCTGTTAATACTTAATCAATGTTTTAATATATATTCTATTGGCGAACTGAAATAAGTTACTATAATCAGTCATATCAGTTCAACCCCTGTCGTATACGTTACGAGAATTAACTGAGGTACAGCTACACCTGGGTGATTTGCAGAAGTGTCTTCAAACAAAATCATCCACAGAAAATGAAAAAAAATCCAAACCACTCAGCGCCATTGATAGTGTTGAGCAACAACTACTAATTATACTATTAATTAGTGTGAAATTCAAATTTATGAACCAGTTTTCTTCTTGTGAATGTTGTATACTTGTTTTTAATACTTGCATGTTCTTTTTATTGACTTTCTCGTGCAACACACATAATGAGGGAAATGAGAATAGTTTATGGACTTCCGATTCCAATAGCAACACTCACCTACGATTGTCGTAAAGTATAATTGGCGTTACGATTTAGTAGGTACCCGGTAGTTTATTATATGTATTACTCGTCAATCTTGTTATTTATATTAATTAATTACTTATATTTATATTTATTTACTCTTTATACATTTTATATGTAAAAACGGACTTGATGTCAGGGGCATTCTTTAATCTTTAGGTAGTGTAGAAACAACGAAGTAGATGAGATGCGGCTACAAATAATAAATACGCAGAATATATCGTAAGTAGTGTATGTATTGTATTTGTGCATATGTATTATTATAAAATTGTAAATTAATTGTCTACACAATAAAGATACTTCAGAAATCTAACTCAGATTGCCTAATTAAGGTCTTCCGAGACCGAACCAGCACTTTTGTTTCCTCCGCGTCTGTTTATTTGTTTATTCGAGCTTCATGCAAATAAACACTATTGTAGTCTTTTAACACTATTCTAGTTTAAATACTGCAGCATGTTTCATCAAAATTGATCAAGCAGAACTGAATATAAAACCTGGTCTCGGTTTCAGTAGCCGCCGTTATGATACAAGAGCTCAAGTAAAAATTGTGTTTACTTTTTTATAAATCCATAAATCCATTTCGGAATTTTGCAATTTTGGAATTTTGGAATTTTTTTTTTTTGGGTGAAAAACCAACAATCACGCAAGAGGAGCCGCGAACTAAACCTAGTGTATATATATCTATATTCGATATTGCACTTTCTGTTTACAACTTTATTCTTTAACTTTGCTCTGTCTGCATGTAAAATACTGTCATAATCGATTTAGCTGTTTCGAAATAGACAAATATTCGTTTGTCAACTTGTGAACTCATTTTAATCTTAGCAATAAATAATTTTATACTCTCAGATTACGTAACATAAGGCTTTGTTTTGTAATCTTAGTTTATCATCATCTCGGCCCAAAGACGTCCACTGCTGAACATAGGCCTCCCGCTTCTCTCATAATTATCTCAATTTATACTCTTAATTTAATATATAGATACACTAGCTGTACAAGTTAACAGTTATAATATATAGATACACCAGCTAGCCGTACAAGTTAAAACAGTGAAACAGCTTGTTATAAGAAGACAAACAGGCATTATGTTACACTATTTACCCAGAAATGTTCGTCCTGATAGACCTCACTGGAGCAAAATTTACAAATTATCCGCGCAGCATCATATGTATATTGACGTAATTCGCATGCTGTGATTTAAAGTGACTTGAATTTTATTTTTACCCGACCACAAAGGACGGTTGTATTTTTTCGAGTGGATGTATGTAAGTATGTATATTTTTTTGGCACGTTTGGCCTAAACGGCTTGACGGATTTTAGCCCAAGAGGTGTTGTTAGTTTCGTCTGACTGTTAACTGAACATTTCTCGAGCTTCTTTGGAACTGTTGCAACAAGATCCTGACCTTTTTTGACTCGATTCATAACCACGGGCGAAACGCGGCTACACCATTACGATCCAGGAACATAATTACAGTCTATGACTTGAAAATGAGCATCATCTCCAACCCCTAAGAAATTTAACGCGAGTCCTTCCGCCGGCAAAATGAGCTCTCTTGTCTGGGATTGTTAAGGGGTGGTCATGATTGAATATGTCAACCATGGAGCTACTGTTACGGGCCATTTGTATGCGGAAGAAATAAAAAAAAATGCGTAATGGAATCCGCGAGAAACGACGAGACAAACTAGCAAAAACTGTTTTGTTCCATCAGGATAACGCCCCGGCTCACAGGTCCGCCGTTGCGATCCGTTGCGTTTCTATCTATTTCCAAGGTTGAAGGAGTATCTGAGAGGACAAAAATTCGAATGATAAGCCAGTAGTCGCTGCAGTACATGAATTTTTAGGTGCGCAGGATGTAGAGTTTTTTTAAGAAAGGAATTTTAGGCTTAAAAAAAAAATATTCCAAATGTATTACGCTAAAAGGCGACCATATCGAAAGATAAAATAACATTTAATAAAAGTTAGCGGTAACATACTCATTCTCAGTTTTTATTGAACGGCCCTCGTATGTGCTAGAATCTTTGACTTTTTAAATGAATGGCTGCAATATTTGGTAAATTTCGCAACATTACTTTTAATAAGTTTTAACAACACAACGAACGGATAACAGCGACTTTGCAATCAAATAATTTAAAAACGGACCTGTATTTTAAAAGGCTTTTAAAAATACCTAATAATGATTTTAGATTTTCTATTCGTTATCGTGAGTAAACATATTTTGAATCAGTAATAAATTGTCCAGTGGTATGATCATGCCTTCCGAGTTTTAACCCTCGAGTTCGTATCCAAAGCAGGCACTTCTGATTTTTGAAATCGCATGGGTATAAATAATTTATTATACATCGTGAAGAAACTTGAATGTCTGAGAGATTTTCTGGGCGGCGTGTGAAAACTGTCAACCCGCGTTGGATCAGCGCGGCGGACTACAGCTTAACCCTCAGAACAAACCGTTCTGAGAGTAAACCCGTGCCCCGTGTAGTAGGACAGGAGACGGACTCATGTTGAAATATATTTTCACTCCCATTTTTTATGTATCAAAAATATTATATGATAATTTTATCATTGCATCTATCTATCCATCTATAGTACTATAAAATTGTTAAATGTCAAATTTTTAAAAATCAAAGACATTTAAAAATAAACTACTCAGATCGACTAATTAAGAGATTCTGAAGCCAAATCCATCGATGTTTGTTTGTTTGTTCGGGTTTCACGCAAAAACCGGCAAGTAGATTTTAGTTAAACTCTTACAGTCTTAAAGGTACTATTCCGAGTTAAATAATGCGGCATGTTTCATCAAAATCGGTCCATTAGAATTGAAGATACAGCCTGATCCCTGTTTTAGTAGCCGCCGTTAAGGTGCGAGGAGTCAAATTAAAGTAGTTTATGGCTTTTTATATAAATCTATGATAGTGTCGGGATTTCCTATGCAGCGGAAAAGCAACATTCACGCGGGCAGAGCCGTGGGCAAAAGCTAATTAATACATATTTTTATATTGCAACTATAAACGTCTGAGAATCTTCACTGTACAATTATAGATCTAAGTCCAGGTTTATTTTTAATACATGACATACAACTGGTTCAAATGACTGACAACTATTAACGTCATCTCTGTAAGCCACTAAGTACAATTTCCCACTAGTACCATTGGAATGAGCCTGCTCCGCTATTTAGGGTGATCTGTATACTAGTGCCATCTAGGAATATGATGACTAAATGAATACTTTGTGTTCATAATCCCAAGAACAATGCTGGGCTGGGCTGTACTAAGTAGTTATACTGGATGCGTACAGATGGCGTTAATGTGCCGTACCATTAAACAAATAATGAAAACTCAATATAAGAAATTTGTCTTCATATTTATGTACATAAAGTAACCTACCTAGTAAATATTTCAACTTATCGTCCCAATCTACTATCGCATGTTATTAAAACGATTACTAATTGGCTCAGTTGATAGCATAAAGGTTACTACACGTTTATAGCTTGTAGTGACCCATTGATAAATTTGTGTGACGAGCACGAATATTTTAGAGTTATTGTTGTGTACATATATATAGATGACAATGACACGAAACAAAAATATTCATGCTATATACACACATATTGCTGTGTGGCGCCCGGGTGATAATAGCGTCACTATATCTCTCCACGTGGATGCTATGAAAACCAACTAATGGATGCACCAGGATAATGGGGAGCAAGTTTAATCGCAGGATAACGATCTATAACGAAGGATAACGTTAACTGCGATTCAACCCGCACCTACTGCGATCTCCAATACGCCCGCCAAGCGTTGAGTTACAGCGAAGCCCACTGTTGGACACGGGCCTCCTCCCCAAATGGGAGCATTTGGGGAGGAGGCCCGTGTCCAACAGTGGGCTTCCACGGACTGATAATGACAAACACATACTTATGTATGTATCCATTAATATCATCATCATATCAGCCCACAGACGTCCAGTGCTGGACGGAGACCTCCTCTAATGATCGCCACACCGAAACGCTTTGAATTGCCGACATCCACCTATTATAATATATTAACTGCGAACTCAATTAAGATATATATTACAGGAAATCGAAATAAAAAAGTTTGGCTTGCGTTGATATGTGGAACAAATATAAATAGGGTAGAATTTTATATAAATAGAATTTTATATTAATATTATATTTATGTTATATTATAACTGTTAATTTCAATTGTTACAGCTAGACGATGTGACATTGCAAGTATTTAAAGATGGCGACTATGGGCCATATCTCGACCTGGATTCCACATTGATAGAACAGGATGAAGAGTTGGAGGGTCTACAGGACAGGTAAATGAGTTCTTAATATGAACAACAAAACACTGCTCTACCATCGTCATGATCACCAGCCCGCGGAAGCCCACCGGTGGACACGGGCCTCCTCCTTGAAGGAAGGACTCGTCATGATGTCCACGCTCGGCAGGCGCCTTGGAGATCGCAGAAGATTTTGATTAAGTGACAGGACAACAGGCTGCTGCCCATTATTATGGTCCATCCCTTAGCTGGTCTCACATCATCCACGGGTAGACTTGGAGTGACGCTATTATTATGCCGGCTTTAGTTGCTGTATGACGCCCAACAAGTACTGTACTTCAATTCCTTTGACTAGCGTCAGGCTCTTCTGTGCGGGTTCAGACGACTGACTGCCGTCAACCGTCATCTCCTTAGTTTCCTCAAGCCAACAATGTGATGGTTAGTTCAATGCCGAAACCAACCATGTCCTCCTTCTGCGGCAAAGTTATATCCTAGAAGCAGTCCGTAACATTACTTCAAATTGATATATTTATGAGAGACTATGAATGTAATACTCGTAGTTTAAGTGTGACATATCTAAACCTCAGTGGTGGTAATTCTGTTGTATCAAAACTTAACTATATTTAGACTCTCTCTATCTTTTTCTACGTTAAACGCTAAAAGGAGATAATTACAATTTTGGTGCTGTCAGTTTAGACAATATTACAGGTCAATATTAAGAAATTTAGACGTGACCTCGGAACAGGCCGACCATAGATACGGCGTAACATTGTTTGTACCTTTTGACAGGAATGTAGATTGGTACTCGCTAAAAATGTTTGCTATCTCACTTGGGTGTTTGGCATTGTTAAAAAATAGGGAGAGTCTAAATTTAGTTATGTTCTGTAACAACCGAATTACCACCAATGTGTTTATGACGCGGTTATGAATGAATTGGCGTGTCGGCGATCCCCAATGCGAGTTATTGCCGAGTTCCGGCACTTCCTCTTCTTCCCCTCCGACTGGAACAACTAATAATATTGATACTACTATAATATATATTAGTTCACCACCCACTAGTATAAAATTGATCTGAATTGTCAAGGCGCGAGTGGTCCAACAATCATCCGGTGGCAATTTCGAAGTTTGTACATATGTACAAAGGTTTATTTCTTTATCATACCAAATTAGTTGTACCGATTTGGATGAAATTCGGTATATGTTTGGAATACTATCTGGGAGGAGACAGGAAATCCTCTAAACACAGGTGGTACATAATACAATAAATAGGTACATTATTATAATGGATGGAAGTCTAAAGCTGAAAGTAATGATGATTGGTATGAAGCAAAACTTTAGGGCCCAATGACACTCTAACGGATGACAATAAAAACGCTTAACATTCATAGTTGAATCTTTTTAAAATTACAATTTTTTCATCTTGCTCAAACGAACTGAAATACATAATTACCCCAAGGTTGTTAATGCATAGGAGAATAGTCCTTTTAGCTTCGTGTATAAAACAATATTAAATTGTCATTATATTTTTTTTATTTACAGCAATTAAATTTTTATTTAACTCGTTGTTCTAGATACCAACTAGTTTCTGGAAATTTGTAGTTACAACATTAACTATTATTTTTATAGTTTACTACGCAAAAGATTTCATAATTCATGTTTATTTTTGCAATATAATTCAAGAAAACGTGTATTTCACTGAGTGCCTATTAGTTATGACAATCGGAAGCCGGTTGCAATCCACAGTTAATTCTCTTTCTTTCTACGTCCTACGCTGCGATTGTTAGCGTGTCTCCTCCGATCACATCTTTGTGCCCAACAAAAAAGGGCATCAAGTTTATAAACGCGTACTGAGACGGTATTTTGTGGTGGATAATAAAATTGAAAGTTTACACTAGACAGGACCAATCTCGTGAATCACAGTTTCTCGGAAGTAGTCAAATGCGTCCCAAAGGTCGACGCACCATTTTCTGTGTGTTTTAAATAGAACAGTGGCTCACCGAACATTATTTAGGTTACTGTAACGTTTGTGACCTGGTAAGACGTAATCTTGCTGTTCCGGGCCAATATTCAAGCATTAATAGGTGTTACTTGCGTTTAATTTAAGGAAATTTATTATAGTTTCTTATATTTCTTAATTGTCTTCTCGCAAATTGGACCATTACATTATTTATTTTTCGTCTGACTGAAGATGCTTATCGAGTAAAAAGGGCACTTCTTTATTTACATAGTTATGTATTTTGCTTTAATATTTTAGTTTTCGTGAAAATTCATAAACTCAAGCTCCATAAATCCAAAAGTCATAAATCCTTTTTGGAATATCGGTAAATAAAATGGGGAAACGATTGATAAGATTACAGTACTTTGTGGAGAAGATTGAAATATGTAGTTTCCATTTAATCTTAGCATTATACCGATTTTGACAGAACTTTTGTAGAAGATGTGTATATAATATGTCTATGGGGCAAATTCTGATGACATACTGCAATCCCTGCATAGATTAGAATTTAGCGACCCACGTCACCATATAATAATAATAATACCACGCATCCTCAACAGATGGCGGGACTCTTGAATTTCGATATCATAGAAATCTGAATCAAGGGAAATAACCCAAAAACTAATAGCAACATAACGTATATTCTTTCCTCCTTCTGACATTGACCATCAGGGGCAGTCCCCACCAGACAGCACCAGTCTGACTAGAAGATCTTCCCTTTTCCATTTCTGCCACTTCTGTCACACCGAACTGAAGTGTGCCACGCTGTCTTGACTATATGCATATATTTATTCCTTTTAACCTTAACTCGTAACGTAAGGTAAGCTTTACTTAACGCAACTATCTCTCCTAGTATCGCCATGACTAAGATATTTTTTAATAACTACGCCCAAGTCCTGTTCTGAGAAAGGTGTCAAATTGTGCAGCATTGAAAGTAGTACTGGGAATTTGTGTGTTTATAGAGCCAAACAGATGACTATGATGATATTCAATCACTATTAGAAATATGCGAAGGAATCATAATAGGCAAAGCAAGATATCAAAATCTACTGAAACTATTAGCATTAAATGCCATAAAACTACTGTTAATTGTGATATTATTCACATAATTGATTGTAAGCGTAGTGTTGTACCAACTTATATCATCGCGACATAGAAAGTATAAATTTTCCTCCCGAATCTATTACTTTTTCCTCTCGCTACAATCGCGATGAAGTTGAACGCTTGTAAAAACTAGATTCAACTAAAACAATGAACTTACATGCGAAAACGTGTTATATACAGGCGGTAGCGAGAATTCTTAAAGAATGTAATCATTATATTTCCTTCTATATTATTTCCACGAACATTATGTAAATATTAATTTAATAGTTTTCGTATTATATATTAAGGATTATTTGACAACTGATTGGTAGTGGCAGTAAACCTGTTTTCTGTGCCAGTGAGTCCTGTGTTCGAATCGTAGTAGGGACAAACTTTTTGTATTTAGTATAAATTTTTGTATCCGAATCATGGACGTATTTATCTATTTATATATTGTATATTTATCTATATAAGTATGTATATCGTTTTCTAGTACCCAAGATACTTTTAAGACTAGATATACGTGTGTGAAAGAGTCCAGAATATTATTATTATTAAGGGTACAAAAATGTACATGGTGATACAATAGTAATAAGAAAAATCCTTATAATTTTGTTACCATTGACTTTAATGGTACCAAAATCAAATGTACTTAAGAGAACCATATTATATACACCATAATATACACGAGCAAATACAAGATAAAAGGACTATACGAACTAAATATTTAAGATATGACGTCACGACTAATATTCATAACAACGGGATATTATAAAATACAAAACTGGTCCTGAGCGAATTCACGTCCACAGCATCAATAAATATGTTACCTATTATCAAACAGTGCCATCGATCTGGATGGTGCGGGAAACTCGGGCGCAGTCCGTGAACTGACATACCGGCAGGCGCGCCGCGTCTCGGTGCCGAAATCCGTTTTATAAAAAAAGTTGTGCTAAAATAGTTTTTTTACATTTATGGATCCAATGTTTTACAATATTGAAAATTTATAAGAAGGGACATAAATTTTACACAAATGATATAATTGTCCATAAATCGTATGAAAAATGTTAAAGGTTAGGTGTATGATTTACAGTATGCAGTTATAAGTATTTATATAGAAAATGTATTACTTGTGACTCAATGAAAATAAATACGATACCAGCGAAAATATAATTTTCCCTTTAATTCGATGACGTATATGAATTATCGATGTACTATGTTATGTAATATGATGACGTATATAGTATAGTAATAATCTGAGGAATACGGAAATATACAGGTGGTTAACAAACAACCGCCTGTATAGGAAATCATTCTTGTTCTGGAAAATGGAAGATTTACTAGTTTCCACATTGTTTCTCCATGGAGAGCAAGCTATGTATTCGCAGTCTGCAGTCAAACAGTTACTTTCGCGTGAATCAAGAATATCAGGGAAAGACAGTGTGGCGACTACTGCCAATTTAGATCTTCTTTATGACACTGAAGATGAAAATTTTTCGGATTTAGAGGACAAGTAAGATTAGGTTTTTTTACATTCTGTTTTTTTAATAATAATAATAATATGCAAAATAATGACTGTGCCATGAAACAAAAAAAATATCGATCTTCATTTTGCTTGCATATATTGTTATTATAGTCTGATTAAACTATTATTTGTTTATTTATTTATAGAGACCGTAGCCGCGCGAAGTCAATCATAATAAAATCGGAATATAGTACAATGCTAATTATAAAAACAATAACAGATCTCATATAAATTTGTATAGTAAATATTATTGGTTTGCGGATAGAGATAGCATCTAAAGACGGAAAGATTACTATTTAGGGTGCCATAGATGCCTATATTTTTTTTAATGGGAAAATCTGGTAGAAAAACACCGATAAAAAATATTTTATTTCATAATTTGATATAATTTTACAATATGTAGGTACATTATTGAGAAAATACAATTACAATTACGAGTAAATTAGTTAAGTAAAATGATTGCTTGATAAATCCTAAACTTTTAAATGCTTTATTAATAGTAATATTATCAATAAGATTACAAAGTACAAATTTCTCATTAAAGTTGCACTTAGATCACAAACAATGCAATCAGGATTATCCGTTAATAATATTATATATGAAAGAAGAACTTTATGCGTATCTCAGTATCTGGTAAAGCTTTCACCGTTTAAATTATATTCATGCATAATTCGACCTATACAACAACGATCACATAGCCGTTATATTTATTATTATTCATGTAGATAGTATTTAAAATTATTTAAAATCATCTGCAAAGGTTAAATGCTTAGCAAATTTAAAAAAAGAAGTCACGTCGTGAAATGTCACGAAATTACAGTTCATTACTTTTACTAATAAAAAATTAACAATTATGATTGCATTGTCATAGTTATGGATATATAGATAAATATGGGAAGTAACATGTTCTTCTTTTTTTCATAGTGTTAATCGACTACAAATTCGCGCCGTTTTTGCCAGTGTAAAGTGCATATATTTTTAAAGTTATGTAATATTCTTTAAGTTAATAATAAAATAGTGGTGTATCACATTTTATTGCTTCTTGGAAGTCTGATGAATACCAGTTTGACTGGACAAATTCAGCAGGTCTATTGCCTTGAAAAAATATGATCATTTTACAATGTTAATCATATTTTTATTCCAATGTTTCAATATTGTTCACAATGTAACAAATTACAGTCATAATTCCATTGTTATGATTGAGGATAGATAAATAAATATAAGCATATGTGACGTTATACATAAGGGATGTTTTCGGTGTTAGCGTATGAATGTGTTTCAAGGTGATTTGTGGCCGATTGGTGAGTGCTGAAATAATAATTATACGAGGGGTGATCCAAAAGTAATGATAATTGGTTACCTCTAGTCCTCGTAAGAATTCAAAAACTACTTCATTTTGCTCGCTTATATATGTAGATAGTTCTTCACCATAAAAGAATCATATAAATAGGACACGTTTTCCGGAAGATACATTCATTTGAATACGAACGATTAAAAAGAAAACGTAGATCAAAATGTAGAAAAACGTAATAAGAGCTGTCATCAAGTACCTCTGTTTGAAAAAAATGTCTACCAAAGACATACACAGTGACTTTTTGGAGATATTAGGAGCTCTCCTCCATACTCAACAGTTGCACGCTGAGCCAAGGAGTTTAAACTGGGCAGAACATCCACTGAAAATGAATATCACGAAAGACGCTCATGCACGTCTCTAACTGAAGATAACGTGAAAAAAGTGGAAGATATTGTGTTGGCAGATCGAATAATGACCATCAGGTATATAGCTAAGGTCACAGAGATCTTATATGGTAGCATTCAGAGAATCATTGCCAATGAATTGCATATGACATAGGCCTCTGCGCCTTGAGTACCGAGAATGTTAACTGACAAGCAAAAGAAAAAACGAGTCGACATTTCGAGGCTGAACGTCGAAAAGTTTCAAGCTGATAGAGAAAGATTTTTGTCACGTTTTGTGACCATGAATCACTATTTCGATCTCGAGACCAAACAATAATCCATGACTTCCTCGTCGACACCAAAGAAATTCAAAGTTTCAAGTTCCGCGGGCAGTTATGGCGTCCATTTTTTGTGACGCTGAAGGAATTATTATGGTGGAATACTTGAAAAAGGGAGCCACTATCACGGGCTCTTGTTACGCAGACTAAATAAGGAGATTGTGGGAGGCGATTAAGGAAAAAAACCACGACAAGCTGCGAGCTGGAGTGCTGTTTCACCAAGATAACGCACCGTCACACAAAGCTGCAGTTACGGTGGCTGCCATTCAAGAATTAGGATTTGAATTGCTTGAACACCCTCCCTATTCGCCAGATCTGGTTCCCAGTGACCTCTACCTCGTTCCTCAGCTTAAGAAACACCTTCGAGGCAAGAAATTTAAAGACAATGACGAAGTAATGACCGCTGTTGAGGCGTTTTGGGAAGATCAAGAGAAAGATTTTTTTCTAGGGAAATTTTAGGTTTAGAAAAGAGATTGACTAAATAAATGTATTTACTAGTTAAGAGACTGTGACTAGAAAAACAAAAATAAATTTTAAGCATAAACATTGTGTTCTATATTGATTATCATTACTTTTGGATCACCCCTCGCATAGTCACTCTTCATTGCCATGTTTTATCTTGCGTAAATTTATTCTCGGTTGTTAAAGTTTTACGAGTCTATTGTATAATTGTTATTACAAATGTGTATTATTCTAGTCGCTAGAGTGAACATGTGTGAGTTAGTGATGCGGCGGTGGTTGTATACCATCAGTCCATACATCGGAATTAGACAAAAACTGTGCGGGCATGGCTTACTGTAACGAATGTTTAGAGGTCATCGGGAGGCGTAGCCCCATATTCAGATAACTACGAGCATCTTAGTTGGGGTGGACATCCTAATTAACCAGAGAGTCAAACGCTTATGCATTTTACATACAAATAGGCATATTTAGTATAGGTTCTTCGCTAACCATATAGTGAGAAATGATTCACCATACAACATATAGTTTTAACCCCTTTCTATGGTTAGTACAATAAATATCTGTTTGCAAATAAATGTTAAAATACCACCACTCAAAGATTTACTAAAATTATAAGTAACAGGAGTCGCTAAATATTATTAAGAAGACTATTTTCCTTATAACAATCCTTTATGAATATCTAATATGTATCTAATAGTAGCCGTTGCCCGTTACTCTGGCCGCGTAGATGTTTTAACACCTGAAGAATCTTCCCGGGGGTACGTACAACTAATCTATATATGTGGATAGATACCTTTATCATCATCATCAACAGCCCATAGAAGTTCACTGCTAGACGTGGGCCTTCTCCTTAAAAGGTGGGATTTGCCGTGATCTCCGCACTTCGCAGACGTATTATAGCAGTAGTTGTTGGTTGAATAGCAGGATAACTGCTGCCCATTAACTTGACACGTCTCTTATCATCACAGTGCCCACGGAAAGAGCTGAAGTAACGCTATTACTAGGCCGACGCAACGCAGCAAACTTAATATGATTAACGAATTTTAACCTGTAGATATCCATAAAGGATTACTACTTTAAATCATTAGTTCCCAAAGTGGTCCAGGTGGACCCCCAGGGGTCCACGTGAGACTCGACGGAGGTCTACGTTGGCGTACGCAAATTTCAATAGATCTAATCTTCACATTTTTTATCGAGTTTTGGGAATATGGTAGAAATGTAGCTGCAGGGGTCCACCGGAACCAGCAAAATTTTGAAAGTGGTCTATGAGAAAAAAGTCTGGGAACCTCTGATTTAAATAATTATTATGGAAAATATTATATGTGTTATCATATTAAATAATATAATTTTGAACTGCCTCAGGCTTTTGTTAACCAGTGTAGAATAAGATTGACTAGAAGTTATACAATATTGTATGACTTCCACGCTTTTTACGAATAATATTTAATATAAATATTATTCGTAATATATAATAATAATAATATTTAATTATGATAAAAGCACATTTTTTTAAGATAACTCCACTAAAAGTGCTAAGAACCGCCTCCCTGTCCACGCTGCAGTGATTACGAAAAGAACCGGTTACAGTACATACTATCATACAATTCCATCCAAACATAATAGATATTAGAGCTCTATTACTCTTGTGAGGTGTAAGGTATTATTCTCGTATGTTGGTTTATTATCTCCACCGAAATTATTTTAAATTATTAAAAAGTTATAAATATATAATTTAATTTTTTACAACCCATTTCGAATAATAAGTTTATTTATTACTTCTCACTTGTTAAAATAAAAAAATATAGGATTAGATAATGAATATTTGTTAACTAAAACGATTAACCTTCTTTTGACTTTCAAATGACATCACGCTTAATAGATGTTAGAATTTCATTGCCTTTGTTGCCATTCCATTGCCAAATGTTGTTTTACTGGTTTCACAATTTTTTTTAGTCTAATGTCCGAAGATTATGTCATTATTACGTCAATTATACAATAAGCAATTTAATATAAAATTTGTTTTTGTTAGTTCTGGACATTTTGCCGCGCATGTGTTGAATGAATTTAAAGTCTTAGTTGTGTAGAAATAACAGTGAAATTAACTTGCACAGCGCAACCGATATGACACGTGCCGAGAGCGGCATGACGCATCTTTAGTAAAACAATACCTATGATGTATAATGAAGTAACTGTGCCTGAACTATGCGCCCGGTGCACCGCACCCCTTGAACCCCTGGGTAAAGACGGCCCTGATCCCGACAACAGAGTTTGGCATGCTTTGAGGTTAGACTTACGATAAATTAATAAACAAGCATGATCACTTCAATTAAGCCAAAAAAACTAAAATCAAGGTTTGCTAAAGAAACATCAAACGTAGTATTTATATGTAAAACGTACCAATCGAGTGCGAAACACAACACTACGTTCGATCACTCGTATTATTGATGTGGGGATTAAATCTTCTATGCTAAAGTGGAATTGAGCGGATCATTTGAACCATATCGACTATTATGGATGAATAAAACTAAACACGAAATGAATCCCGGAAAAGGAACGGTGTCTCCAAAAACATCCTGGATGACAGAAGGTGCTGTCATAGAAAGTGGTTAGAATTAGCTAAAGATCATAAT
>WUAW01010388.1:4464-15783 GCA_017165845.1 Thaumetopoea pityocampa
ATATGATATTGTATATATCATTTATATTATAGGCCTAAACTTGTTGTTGTTGTTGTTGTTGGAATATGAAGGCATCTTCTAACGACTATTTTCTGTGTCGCACATAATGTGATTAATCGTCTTAATCAACCTTCCTTAAAAAACTTCTCAGCCACGTTACGGAAGCCGAAATTGCCTTAGATATACGACTTCGTATGTGGTCATACGGGTGTACCGCAACTCACCTAAGGCATACGTACGAGTATGACAATATTATTCCGTATCCCATTTTCAAAAATACACAAATTCCTTTCTAAATTTTATCATGAAATGGTGTAGCATAATTTTTGAAGAAATATTTGTGTAAAATAGCCGTTTAGTGTGGCGATCATTTGAGGAAGTCTATGTCCAGCAGTGGACGTCTGTGGGCTGATATAATGATGATGATTTGTGTAAAAAATTGTGTGAAAATTGGCAAGTCCACACAGGCAAAACTGCTAGCTAACAACCAGTAAAAATGTTATAATGGCAATATGTAGAATGAAATGTTTTTATCTTACTACATATGTTTATATTTTGTAAGAATTGACTTTTTTACAGAAATAACAGTTAGATCAAGGGTTCATGATGTGCAAGAGGATTGGAAGCCAGCATTTTTATCTAATGAAGAGTTTACATATCTAGCGTTAGAAAGTTTAGAAGGTTTTGTTATGGTATTTTCTGAATCTGGTCAAATTTATTATGTATCAGAAAGTATTTCGTCACTCTTAGGCCACAATCCGGTAAGAAATCATAAACGTGAAATGTTGTAAATATTACACATTACATTATAGAAGGAAACTGACAGCTAGCTTTGTCTCGTATCAGTTATATCCTTTAAAGCTGAAGATTAGTATCTAATTTGTTAGTTGTTAAAACCGAATCTTGATGTGTAATATTTAAATTTAATTAATAATTGCAACAGTGACTATTAATTAAATTTATACATCGCATTATCCCAGAGGATTTATAATTAATCAAATTTTATTTCAGGCTGATGTCGTAAATAAAAGTATATTTGATATAATAGTTGAAGATGATCGACCAAACTTATACAATATCCTACAAAATCCTAGCACAGCTACATATTTAATACCAACACTAGGTAAGGCACTAAATGAACATTATGGGCATCAAATTTAAAATGCTTTTATGATTTTATTTATTTTGCAAATTTTGTGATTTAAATTATTGTATGCTAAACCACCAACATAGCCATGTTTGTGATAATTTTGTAAATACTGAACTTTTTAATTAATATGAAATGTGTTATGAAATATATGTAATCTATATTCTGATTTAAATCAGTCTTACACACCGATATGTAGCGATCCATACTCATCTGTAGCGAGTTACAGCGATCTATAGCGACCACTCCGATCTATAGCGAGCCACACCGATCTGTAGACTCACGCCGATATATAGCCACCCACACCAATCTGTAGCGACCCACGCCAATCTATAGCGATCCACACTGATCCGTAGCGACCCACTCTGATCTGTGGTGATTCACACTGATCTGCAGTGACCCACACCGATCTTTAGCGATCCACACTGATCTGTAGTGACCCACACCGATTTATAGCGAGCCGCACCGACCTATAGCGAACCATACTGAGCCATACCTATCTTTAGAAACCCACATTGATCCACACCGATTTATAGCGAGCCACCTTGATCTGTAGCGAACTACGATGATCTGTAGCGACCCACATCGATCTGTAGCGGAAGGAACCTCTTTTTTATGCATCCCCACTTCAGATTTACTGAGCACAATAATTATCAGCTGTAAAATCACAACTACATGTGATACAATTTCTTGAGATTGACAACATATTTTGTGCAATGTGAGATGATGTCATGTTTGCGTGAAATGTTAGTAGGTATTAGATTATTTAACTTAAAAAAATCGCGTATGGTGTGTGTGCAATTACAAAAAATATTATTGACAATTATTATAACAGATGTTAATTTTTGTTTTAGTAAATGTAATAAAATTTAAATGTCACATAAAGCGTGGATCTTTAGACTTCAGAGATGAGACTATATATGAACTTGTACAATTTATTGGATATTTCAGTAAGTATAGTACTTAATACATAAATAGTAAAAAGTAAACTCGCTGTATATAAACATGTAAGCTGTTTGTTTATTAAGGAATGATTATTCATAGTTTATATCTGTCCTAATATGATAATTTAAGAACAATTGGTGGTTAAAGATTTTATCCAAATACGTATATTTTGCCGTTTTTATCGAAAAAGAAAAATATAGTATTTTTCTTATTTGATATCAGCTAATGGTCTTTTATTATATCCAACCAATCAATGCGCAGATCTTATTGAGTATAAGCGAGGTCGAAGCTTTGGCAATTAGTTTCCATTTTTTAACCCTTGTTTATCAAAGCTCGTCTAATAACTTTAATCCCTATGGGGATAAAATATCGTGGATATACTGTCTAGAAATCGCGTCTATAGATCGCTCTTTAAAGAAGCTGCCAAGAACTGATATATTTTTGCGTCTGAAAATATTTTGAACATCTTGTTTTGTTTCTCACGATGGGCAAACCTCATTGTGTTCAACTCGAGTAAAACGTTCGTGTGCGTATTTTTCGTGAGAATTTCTGTAATGCTATGGTTTTAGAGCACATCCCTTTTAGCCATTACAGTAATAGAATCTTACGTGCAACAAATCCAGTGTTGTTCAATTTCATGTATTTTACTAGGTGGGAAAAACTACACAGAACAGATATCCAAAAAACTTGGCGTGACAAAAAACAAAGCTTGTATTATGTAATCTTTGGCATTACATAAGCTTGCTTTACCTATATTCAACCGGTTCAGTAGTTTTTTATCGCTATAAGTTCACAAACATGCAAACAAGCCGATAAAAATTCTAAAAATAGTCTGAGTGGGTTCTGTTACCTTTATTGTGTCTCCAAAAATTACAATTTGTTTACAAGGTACAAATTTGTCGAGTTTACAGTTTTATTTGTATCTATTGGATGTTGATGATGATTGACATAGATATCTATTTCTGTATAGGATCAAGTGTCGACCGTATGGACAGTGACAATATGTCTGAATATCAGCAAGGTGTTGAGTCAAGGTAAAAGTTACAATAAAATTCTAGACGTTGATTAAAAGTTTTGCTAATAATTACATATATCATAAATTACAACAGATGCTTCTAATTCTCGTCCTCTTTATTCCTTTCAAGGTCAACACTATTTTTAGCAGTTCACCTCGACAAGTTGGCTTACACTTTAGCTTCTAGTAAAGGCCTGCCTGCTGGACGTCTTATATCTGATTAGTGACGATTACTAGACGTCTCTATTTTTAAAATATATTAATAATTAGCTATACACGAAAGATAAATTTAGTCTTAAAAGAAAATTTAAAAATTAAAGAGAACTTTCTTTAGTAGATGATGACTTAATCATTAAAAATATAAAAAAAAAATAATTTGTGCTTGGACTAAACTAATATTTTTGGCAGGTTATTATTTGTGTGCACTGGTCGGTTGTACACGCCGCAGTTGATCCGCGATGTGTCGCTCGTGGACTCCAGCCATAGCGAGTTCACATCACGGCACAGCCTCGAGTGGAAGTTCCTGTTTCTCGACCATCGCGCTCCGCCTATTATCGGTTACTTACCTTTTGAAGTATTGGGCACTTCTGGGTACGACTATTATCACTTTGACGATTTAGAAAAAGTTGTTACGTGTCATGAGGCGTGTAAGTATATTTATCGGGCCTCCTTGTTTTCGTGTGATTAATTCAAACTTGTGCGTGAGTTGTGGACCAATATTTTTCCAGGTGTGACAAAACATTGGTCCTCAACTCCCTGTACATTATTATTATTAATAATAATAATATATTACCTGTACATTATTAATAATAATATATATGTTAAATTTAAATCATTGAACTCCATACACCGTCTTCTTACGCTTGCTATCACTTTACCAAAACGATACATCCAAAAATTTGATACAAATGGCAGTTAATAATATAGTAAAATATGCATGCTGCAGTTTTCTGGGGACTAAGTTTTAACTTGTATGGCCTGACAGAAAAGAATGGTATACAAAGTTTTTAATATAAATTTTATTTTCGCTCGTCTATTGTAATGGAACACTGTTCCTAACCGGAATGTTTTTTCCTCATAATATAATAAATAGTATAATTCGGTACTTTTCATATAAGTTAAATAATTATTATAAAATTAGAATTGTATTGAATAAAATATTAAATGTAATAAGATGTTTTCGAGGGTTATTACGAACCATCTCGAACGCAGCAGAACGACGATTTCCAGCTTCTTGAACAAGAGTTTAATATGGGAAGAGTTGAAATAAATGCTATTATTATATTGGTGCCTCACATTATCATGTAAAATTATAATCTATGGGTATTTTATTTTCCTAAGGAAAACTGGCTTAAAGGTCTTAGATACCAGGTCATAAAATATATTAAAAAAAGTCTACTGAAAATTATTCTATTTTTTTTATTTCAGTGATACAAAAAGGTGAATTAACGTCATGCTATTACCGTTTTCTGACGAAGGGCCAGCAATGGATCTGGCTACAGACCCGTTTTTACATTACCTATCATCAATGGAATTCTAAACCTGAATTTGTTGTGTGCACCCACCGTGTTGTGAGGTAATTATTATACTGTTCTAATATTTTGCCTTGTTTCCGTCGTGTACATTACACATTAGATAGGTACGTCCACGACTACAGTTATACAAAATATCACGTCGAGCCTTTGCCCCTTGATATATCAAATTCAAATCAAGAAAGACATATTTTTCATTATTTTGTATTTTTAGCATTGTGGCACTGAATTTTATATCAAATACCGAGAAAGCTGTAAAATGTGGAGTATGGGTTTTATTATGAAAATTTGTTCAGTGTTTCAAGAATATTGCATTGACATTATCGCTTAAGTAAAGCAGTGGAAATAATTTCATAGACAATACAAGTTGTATTATCTACCGCGATTGCAGTACTCGTTCTCAATTTCTCGTGCTGGGCGTGTCCTCTGCTGCTGGGTACAATAGTTATATGGGATCTCACTGGAGACATGACATCATTGTGATGGCTGCTTTACACAGGTGTGACTTTGTTCGAACTGCTGGTTCATCCATCTAATAGCCCGGACCTACCACCCTCCAGCAATTATTATTTATTACCTAATTTAAATAAAGCACTACGAGAGGAAAAATTGAAACGATGAAGAAACAAAATACGTCATTTCATATGCGAAAAATGTAACAAAAATATAATGAAACACATTAAATATATTTACTATTGATGCTGATTCTTTTGTAATAGAACTTAACTAAATTTAGTCATTCCCTATCTTTTTCTAATATCAAACGCCAAAACGAGATAGCAAACATTTATAGCGAGTACCGGCCTACGTTTCTGTCAAACGGTTCAAAAAAATGTTGCGTTTTTGCGTATCTTTAGTCTGTGTGTCCCGAGATCACATCTAAATATTTTAATTTTGAAGTTTCTAAACGAAACTGACTGCACCAAAATTATAGCTATCTCGTTTTGGCGTTTGACATTAGATAAAAAAAGATAGGGAGAAATAGAGAAAGATAGGATAAGAAAAAGATAGGGAGGGACTAAATTTAGTTAAGTTCTGTTACAACAGAATCAGTACCATTATCTCCCAGCTCGTTTTCTCTGAATTTAAAGTTATCTATTATATGTACACTGATTTGACTTTGGATATGTTTCGTTGTATTTGAAATTCGGCTTTTAAACTAGATATATACAGAAGCAAGCATTGTTAAAAGTGGTCCTTTTATTTACCGCTGTCCGATTTTTCTTTAAAATCTCTATTCGGTTACCAAGTAAGAAACGAAATATAGCAACAATTAAGAGAACAATAATAATAGTAAGTCCAGATCAGTTTGTGGCGAGCTGGTAGGTGTAACAAAACCACGGACCCGAATCCCGAGGAAGGTCCTGTTCTTCATATCCGGTTTGCCTTAACCGGCCGGCTAGAGAGAAAACTGACGAGGAGCAGATCGCCCATCTGCTTGTTTTGTCTTCATTGGCCGGCCAGAGTGGATTCGCGTGAGCATTATACTCGAGGGTGGATGTGGAACGTAAGTATTGAGTGGGCAGTACGTGATAGGACTCTCTGAGGGTGCAAGTGATCGTACAGTTTAAAGCCCGGTGACACCTCTCCGCCCTTAAGCCACTCTTCAAATGTTGCCCTCTTGTCGTTCCTTCCGTGCAACCGTTTCGGGGGCCCATTAATATGTTAGAGTGGCAAGTCACCGTCTGTCCATTTCATCCGTCTTATTAACATTGTGTCGGGTAGACGCCATAGTCCTCTCCATAGTCCCGAGTACCCTGTGCACTAGCATATCAACCCAATAGCCCGGTCATTTTTAGTCTCCTTTTCGTAAAATAGCCCTGCACTGACTGGGGATTGTCCTCGCGTGCATTCATATAGTGCACACAGTGATAATCGTCGGATGGTGTCACATTACATATATTCAATTGTGAAAAGAGCCTTTGCGTGTTGACTTCGGCTCCGTGCATGCCTTATAAAAGTCCGAGTCACTTGGCCCGAGATTTATGTTGTTTGACATACATAATAATAATCATCATATCAGCCCACAGACTTCCACTGCTGGACGTAGGCCTCCACACCGAGCGGCTATGAGTCGTCTGCATCTCACCGACTGTCCGCGATCTTCACCAGGTCATCTTCACCATCGGTTCTGCGAGCTATGAGCCCCGCCCATTGCTATTTCTGCTTCCGTTTTATTAATAATTATAACTCATACAGTTAAAACCCATTAGATAGAACGCGTTTTCCCTAGTTAAAACTAGTTTTTACTTAATGCCTTTGTTAAAACTAGCAATACCTAGTCAAAACTAGATTTTACCACTGATATATTTAATTTTCAGATAAAACTAGTTGTTACTCCGAGCTTTAGTTAAAACTAGCACTAGAGAAACTAATTTGGAATTGAAAACAAGATGTACTTTTAAAAATATTTATTAAAAAGGTCTAGGACACAGAGTCATGTTCCTAGTAAAAATAATAATCTTACATTAAAGGAACATTTTGGGGAACATCGACATAAAGTAGTTGCCAAGGTGACAATATTAATTAAAAGTAAATAAAATAATCAAAGAAGTCAACAGAGCACAACCATAAAATTTTAAAAAGGAACATTATTAAGGAACATTTGTTAACATACAATAAAAAATAATCAAACAATCTTAAAATTAAAAAAGGATGAGGATCTCTTGTTATTGCAAGACAAACTATCGTTGGATTTTGAGTTACAAAGATAACCATTTTTCTTGCAGAGACGCCTTTTTTACATTGCATGCGCTGCGTATGCAAGAAAGGCTTCTTGCATACGCAGCGCATAAATCCTTGGCCTGTTCCTATGGCTGCTTCTTTAGCAACAGTTCTCAAATCTTCTTCATGCAAAAATATTTTTTTGCACTAGTCGAATTCTGACCTGAAAAGCACATTTAAATAGTTAGCTTTTACCTGATAGTGATATAGTTATATGATAAAACAATTAAGCAATACATAGGTACACACCTGCAATATAATTTTTTGAGCATTCCATATTTCGTTCCAATCTTGTGAAAACCCTGATCATCCTTTCGAAGAACCACTCCGACATCAGTCGTCATCTGTCGACATCAGGGATTCGTATAATTACATTATCTCTGATTTCTACTGGAACGTGTATTGCACCTGAAGCCAATGTCATTCTCTTGTCCAGTATTTTTTTTTTAAGTTTTGATGTGCTGTTCCTTTGGATGCCATTATTTGTCGATTCACATTTATTACAACTTCGAGGTCTTTATTTTGGAACAGTTTTAACTGACTCACTTCGGTTAATTCTAGTTTTAACAAAGGCATTAAGTAAAAACTAGTTCTAACCAGGGAAAACGCGTTCTATCTAAAAACTGGTTTTAACTGTAACATAACATAACCATCAGATCAAAATAATCCATAGGTGTTAGTAATAATATCAAATATAATTAATAATAATATAATATATAAGAATAGGAGATTTCCTTTATTACGAACGATATTAGTTATTTTAATTAATTCAGTTATCATGTCCATAATAAAGTTTTACACGAATCCAGAACATAGAGCCTTCGCCTACATGTTTAGATGTTTTTTGTTTATAAGCTTTTCTAAAAACGTTTTATTGTGCGTGAATTAGTTATGGTACTACAGTAAAAAGTTGATCGGTAAAATATGTACGTTGAAAATCAGGTACGATATGATTATATTCGTTGAGTATGAATTATTAATTATGCTTAAACAACATGAAAATTACCTGAAAAAAATTCCAGTGTACATAAGCGTGTGGCATATAAGATTTTCGAAAATGATGTAGAGGTTTCAAAATGATATTTTATTTACGTCAATAATTGATATGTGCTTTTAGAGTCGTAAAATGTGCACCTTTTCAACTATTATGTGGAAATTTTTGAAAGAATTTATGGTAATATTTTATTGTTTGAAAGTGTTATGTAAAAACACGTTCAACACGAATTAATTTAACTAAGACATATTGTTTATCTTTATTTTAAGATATTTTCGATTGCAAGTTATTCTATGTTTGAGCGAGCACAGATTTCTTTTTACATGGTGTCTTTGAGAAATATTGTAAAATGCAAATTTATTTTTTCTGTCTTAAAAATAAATATTCTATTATACATGATTAATTTTAGTTTTTCTTTTTAATTTGCCTACACGTTAGACTACGGCACTAAAATTGTCCGGTTTTAAATAGTATGTTACAATACTTTGACATATACACATAAGGTCAACATGATGTAACGGGAAATGCAGTCGACGACACACGTGTTTCATACAAATGTCCAACTATTTTCAGTTTATTATTATTTATATATTTGTAACAAATATACTAACAAAAGTAACTTAAGTAAAAGAGAATATATTGTTGATTCGGTATATTAAACGCCTTCATGTGTCCACCCTGGACAAAGAAAGCCTCAAGACAAAAAAAAATAAAGACATGAAAATAAATATCGATAGACTGCAGCAACATCACTATCAATACGGAGACGAGATACATTAGTGCAAGGTTGCCAAACTTACATCATGTATCTCTTTTACTTGTACTTAATTGTCTAAAGATAGACTGGGAAAAACCATCGCTTGCTTGACATACAGAGAAGAGCGACAACAAAAAATTCCGTCCATTATAATGCTAAATAGACGTCAACAGTACAGACAGTTCAATTTTTCAGTTACGCGGATGTTGCTAAAAGTATGAAGCAAGAAGTTTCCGAGGTGGAGACAGTGGACGAATCAACAAATGTTCAAGAAGGAATGAATGAGGAGCCCTCAGATGACGCGATGGTCTCAATGTCGCCTTCGTATATGTCTGAAGCGAGCGAAGCATTCTCTTCTACATTTCAAACCGTATCGCAGGTGAGACTAAAAGTTACATTTAGATATTTATAAGCTTTTTTAAAAATACAATTTTTAAAAAATTTACAACTTTTTTAAAGTAATCACGCAATTCTACTTATTTCTAAAAACTAAATCAGGTAAAGCTGATTGTTGCGATTCATTTAATAGTAAAATAGTGCAGTATATTCCTTTGAGTGTTTTTTGTTCAAGTCAATTAAGAACTAATATAATATTTACTAGTTTGTATTCACGGCAAGAGTCTTGCCCATCACTTGATTATTTGACATTGTTACGGTGAAATGTAGTCATCGTCCCGTCTGCTCTGCCACTGCAAGGCACGGGCTTCCTCTCAAAATGAGACGGGGTTGGGCTTGTAGTCCAGTTCTCATTCTGTCGTAAACAAATTTACAAGGTACGAAATTGGCTATATGAAAATCTAGGTATTAGATATATATCGGAATTTAATCTATCTATACTATTATAAAATTGTTAAATGTCTAATTTTGTAAATCATACATACATACATTTCATAAATCATACCTTTTCCCCGACTCTCCGGCGGGAAAGTGTAAATCAAAGATATTTAAGAAAATCTATTCAGATAGAATAATTAAGGGATTCTGAAACCAAATCCGATGTTTGTTTGTTTGTTTAATCTTCACGCAATAACCATCAGGTAGACTTTTGACAAACTGTTACAGTCTTAAAGTTACTATTCCGACTTAAATATTTCGGTATGTTTCATCAAAATCGGTCTAGTAGTATTGAAGATATAGCTTGGTCCCTGTTTTGCGAGGGCTTAAATAAAAATTGTTCTAATATAAAATATAAGTGGCTTTTTGTATAAATTTATGATTATTTCGGGATTTCCCATATAGCGGAAAACCGACAATCACGCGAGCGGAGCCGCGAGCAAAAACTAGTAATTTTCTGTTGAACAATTTTTTTCTGTTGTTCGTATATTCTATAATAAGTAACGCACTTGTATAACAAGCTTGCTCAAAGCACTTTTAATCAAATCCATGCTGAACGACGTTTGACTGCTTGGATAGCGCAGTGGTTTAAGTGGTCGTTTTTCCACTGCGCTGTCAAGTGTTGTGGGTTTGATCCCCACACGGGACAACAACTTTGTGTAAACCACAAATTGTTGTTCCGAGTCTGGGTGTTCTCTGTTTCCGTTATTTGAATGTTTGTAAAACTTTGTGTAAACCACAAATTGTTGTTCCGAGTCTGGGTGTTCTGTGTTTCCGTTATTTGAATGTTTGTAAAGTCCCCGCGACACAGGAATTTAATCCTAATGCAGGAGGTGTCTTTAAAAAAAAGGCGACAGTAAAATTCTGCCTCGACATTTCCATGAATTTATTTTCATTGGAACATTGTTATAACTATGTCAGTTCTCTACTATATAAATGCGTAGATGTGTTTCGAACGTCTCTGATCAGTGATCATGCTCATTACGTTATATAAAGCCGGCGTCAGTGAAGTCCACGTTAGCAGGCAGCACTACGGGTACTGTGGCCACTGTCGGCACCAACGCGACGGCCGGTACGTCATGGCCACATGCCACCCATACGCAGTTCACCGGCTCCGACACCGGGTCGCTCTCCGGCGATTCGAGATCCTCGCAGCGGAACACAATCAACAGTGTGAGTCTTACGTTTTATGTGTCCCTTTCTCACATTAAAGTGCTATCACCCCTCAAGCTGCAAACGATTGCTTTAAAAGTAGGCACTTTTTTATTAGAAATTAGAATTGCTATTAATAAATCAGCTTAGAGACGTATATATATATATATATATATATATATATATATATATATATATATATATATATATATATATATA
>WUAW01010388.1:15810-39061 GCA_017165845.1 Thaumetopoea pityocampa
ATTTATTAAGTACCAACCTATAAATATAATAATTATAATAAACATATATAAAAATAAATTAATAATAAATATAAAAGTATTTATTTTTCTGCTGATCGTACACTACTATCATACAAACGCAATAACGTGTCGAAGCTGATTTGGCTGTGTGGCCTTTATAGCGTCACCGGTCAAGAATGCACAAGAGTGTTTTGTAGACAATGCACTTTTGTGCTAACGACGTACGTTCAAAGTTGTTTATTTTATTCATTTAATATCTCAGATATAAATCGAATCAAATACAGCTCGTGATAAATATAAAATTTCTTAGTAATTAACTCAGAGGGTGGAAATTCGATCCCATATTTTTATTTCACACACACTGATGTAGTCCCAAACTGGGATTACCTGTATCTTGGATACTGTACGACGGTATAACGATATAGCAATTATATAAATACTAATAGGTATATAGATAAATACATCCTTGTCTTTTGCCTCTATCGGGTAGAACCTGGGACCAATTGGCATAGAAAGGAGGGTCACTGGCACTATCAATTAGTTTTCGATTAACACTAAGCTGCAAACAAGATCTAATGAATAAATAACAGGATACAGGTAGGTACATATCGGTTGCACTAAACGTTTACCTGTTGCGAGTGTATTGGTGGTGTAGTGGTTTTAGACACGGCTTACGATCGAAGGTTCGTGGGTTCGAAACCCGATCCCGTACCACTGAGTTATTATTTGTAATTCGTGTACGGTCTACATTGTAGACACCGATGTACTTAACGGAGAAGGAAAACTTCGTGAGGAAACCTGCATGCCGGCGTGGGTGTGTGAAGTCTACCAATCCGCACTAGGCCAGCGCGGTAGACTACGGCCTAAAATCCCCCTCCTGATCAGGGGAGGTCCATGCCCCTGTAGTGGGGACGATATGGACTGGGGATGATGAAACGTTTACCTGATAAACAATATTGAAAACTCGCACTATAAATAAAAATAAATTGATAATTTTTTACTTATATTATTGTTAAATAAAGATAAATTGATAATTTTTTACTTATATTATTGTTTAAATATGTGTTGGGCCCCTCAAATCTGTTATCTAAAGTACACACCTGTTTAAAAACATGGCCAAGTGTATGTAGTAAGAGCCTAGCTCAAAGTATGCTATGCTTCATTAATAACACTGATATTAATGTAAAGAATATTTTTAAATAATATAAGTAAAATTATATAAACTCTTGTAAAAAAAATGGGCACCTAAACTAAGAACCAATTTAATTGTTTGTATTAGTTCGTTTGATATATTTAGGTAATTTTATCGTCTCAATTTTGAAAAAAAAATAATTATTTTTAGTAAGTTTTATTATAACATTTTGATTAAATTAATCAGAAATAATGGTAAACTGCTCGCTAAGTAAAATTGACACACATTTTTTTGTTTTTTCTTTAATAAAATAAAAGCTGATAAAATTTTACTATGGAGTCCATCTCTCTTGCTCAAATCAGAGCTTGCATTCGTCTGAGTATGCTAGCGAGTATATCTTGTATAATTTCTTGCGGAATATAGTCTGCTGAGTCGGCTGCATTTATCTCATCCATCGCTTCAAACGTCCCAGACATGCTCGTGGGATTGGCAATTATCTCTCCCTGTTCCCCCTTGGCGACGCCCTTGATCCCCATATGAAGAATTGCGATTTCCCAACCTGACTCACCAGAAAGCGATTATCCCGTGGTTTGATACATGGCTTTCTTCATCAGTCTCTTGATAGTGCTGCCAGGTCCTATGGACTGTCGAACGACTGGCATTTAGTCTCTGAACCACGAAGCATTGGCTGTAACCCACTTCAAGCAGCACAATAAGTATGCTGGCTTTTATCCCTTTATCCACTACTTTCGAAACCAAAAGCATAACAGTAAAATATCAAGGATATGAGATAATTCAATAAAAATTGACTAAACGTTATTTAGAATAGATATTAACTTTTGGAAATTCGCACCCCAAAATGTAGTTAAAAGTTGTTTTCTTTACAATCCAGCCTCAATCAAATATTTGAATTTGGAATGTACGTTTTTAAACATTATGGCACTTCTATAACCGGCCAGTAGCATGTTCAAATGATTAAAAGCTTTCTCGTATTGCCTGACAAAATCAAGCAGGAAAAATTCGAACCTCCCGTTTTTTATTGCAAATGAGTTTATTTCATTTTCAATTTATATATTTTTTTGATTCATGTATCTCTGTCAATATAGCGAGTTTAGTTGCGGACACCAGTCGAGATCTAGTTTTACGTGCTTTTCGAAACCTGGAGATTAGATAATTAACTAAATTTTAGAGTGAAATTTGTGACTTATCCAATACTTGCACTTGTTAAGAGAGTGTATTCTAACCGTAAAATCGATTGTAATCATCCCCAGTCCATATTCGTTTCCACTACAGAGGCAAGATCCTCCTCTAATCATGGGCTGACCTAGTGTGAATTGGTAGACTTCGACCACCCATGCGAGATTGCAGGTTTCTTCACGAAGCTTTTCTTCTCCATTGATGTCTACAGTGTAGACCGTATATGAATTAGGAATAACTCAGTGGTGCGGGATCGGGATTGAACCCACGACCTTTTGATCGCAAGCCGTGTCTGGCGCCACTACACCACCAATGTACTATCGACTGTGATATTCACCACTCACGTTAAACTCCAGTTACCATATCATTGTACAGTCGTATAAAAGCGGCGATGCACCTCTGGCGCCGCAGTACGGCATGGGCGCGCAGTATCTCGATCCTGCGCCTTACGTCGCTAGCATGGGGGTGCCCGCCGTCCTGCCAATTGCAATACCACCATTGCCCGTAATTGTGTCACCTGACCACGCCCAGATACAGGTGAGTGTTGCGATCAAACATCGCTCTGTTTTTTGTGCAGAAATTTTCAGGTGCAATAACCTATCAGAGCAAATAAATATACAAGAAGAAAAGAGTGGTAGAGGCGCGACTGCTTTCGAGGAGAATAACAAAGGTCCTGCTCTCTCGAGGATGCCAGTGGAGCAATTCACCTTCCATTCGCACCTTCGCAGTGAGCCAGAGTGTGCAATATAAGCATGATATATGACACTGGTGACGGGTATCAACGGAGGTGTAATCCCATATACGGGGTTACTCCACAGGACTAAGCATCTGGGAATTTTTCCTGCTAAGTGGAAATGGGAAGTGTTTTGCTTAAGTTTTTGTAGTTATACAATGGTGCACAAGAAAGAGAGAGAGCGGAGGCGTAACTTACATCTCTTGTCTTCACTGAATTTGTGCAAAAGAAAATAAGGTTTATCCTTTTCTGTCGGTTTTAGACTACATCTTTTGATCCAAGGCGGAGATAATTTTGTATTGTACATTACGACACGACTGAAAGGTTTCATTAACTAACTTCCTCAAACCGGCATTTACGGAATAAATTACAAGTATCAATCTGTGAATGGCTCTCTTTACAGCAACTTAAATTCAACCTAATTTCACAACGTTAAGGTTCATAATTTAAGATAATAATGGCATTCGTCATTTTGAGGTCAACGAACGCTCTCGAAGTAGAAACGAATAGGTGAGGAGGCGGGAAATACGTTTATTGCTATTGGTCTAATTATCAGAAACACTTCATTGGAACCTCTCGAGTCGTGTCATACAGTTACAAAATATCAATTGTTACTATGGATCTATTGAGTATCGAGTTGTAACTATTAACTGACTCTATTGTTACACTCATGAAAAGACATGACTATAGCAGGCGAAGCTGTATGTTACAGCTAGTGTTGAAATAGACATCTATCTCCTTTTATCTTCGTCAGTGGAGAATATGATATTTTGTATACACGATGGAAGCGACAAGTCTATACAGGCAATTAATTCGTTATTTAATAAAATATTAATTATTATCAGAAATATTAATATTTAGGTTTTAGAGTTAACCTTAGCGAATAAGTTAAAACATTACTAATATAACGGATGTTTTTTTAAATAAGTAAATATTATTTACAAAACATAAGCTTGTAATGCACCATGTTGCATGATACAAGTCAGTGGCTGTGGCAGGAGCAGTTGCAACGAAAACACGAGGAGTTGCATAATATGATCGTGAGGCAGCAGGAGGAACTGCGCCAGGTGAAAGAGCAGCTACTTATGGCAAGGCTTGGCATTCTACCGCCACTTGTGAATGTAAGTATAATAATATTTTTACACCATATATCACCATTTCTTCCCGTGGTTGTCGCTAAAACTATACAATTTCAACACACATCTACTGCGACGCACAAGAAAAACAAGAACCACACATGTAGATTATAGCATATAACCCCCCGCACGGAAGAAGAAAGTTCCCCAGTTTAATTCATCAGCCTGTAGAATACTACTCATACATGTCCACATGTTGTCTTCCATCTAATTACCAAACATACAGCAAACGTTTATTTATGGGAAACATTAGTAATATATATGTATATAAGCGCGTTCATGGGGGCGCGTACTACCGGTGGGTCGCAATTCAATGCACACAACATACACACACATAAGGTAATGTAAAATACGGCTACACTTGAGAAATTTTTTTGTTTCACGCTTTTGATTAGCTTCCGTCCGATAGAGAGGAGTTTTAAGTGTAGCCACCTGTGGGAAAGGAACATGAAATACGTTGCCGGCGTGAATGTGTTAGATTGATCAATAAGTTCACCGCGGACGCATACGCGAGCGAGCCCCGCGGCCTGCCCCACTGAGCCCGCACGCGCAGTGTTTAGCGGGTGCAAACCACACATAACGGTTGTGCCGTGCTGACAGCACGGCGGTTTGCCCCGGACATTTTCTGCACAGAATAAAAATGGTTGATGAATAAGTTTCTGGTATCGGATACTATTACTGTGTGGTGTCGGCGTAATAATGGCGTCACTTCAACTCTCCTCATGGGTATTGTGAAAACCAATTATAGGCAGCATATGGTGGACCCACCAAGATGATGGGCAGCAGCATTATCCTACTATTCAACCAACAGTACCTACTGCGATCTCTAATACGCCTGCCAAGCGTGATTGTTACGACATATTCCTCTTTATTGAGGAGGTGGCCCATGTCCACCAGTGGACATCCGCGGGCTAATGGTTATGATGAATGGCAGGCATTTTATTACAATCGATTATCGAATACGTCTACTGAACCAGTTCGTGTGAGGGTCGTGTCCCTGTAGCTGCAATAATGATTGGGAGTGATGATGATGATTAATAAATCCGAGTGGCTATCATCTTAGTATGTATACAAGAAAGTAATAAGAGTGTTGAGTGTACGCAATGTTTATATTATTTAATTTATAGTGTAGTTAATTTTTTAATGTACCTATTTCCTATTCAAAGTGCACAATATAATGTTTTGTTTTATCACTGATAATTGTATTTTTCTACTATAGTCTATTGTAATCATACATACATACAGTCACGCCTTTTTCTCTGGCACTCCGGCGAGGAATCGAACCCCGACCTCCCGTGTGACAGGCAGGGAAACTGACGAAATGGAACGGAAAGAGGGTGAGGTGGGAATACATTTTGTATTGAGCAAGGAATATGGAATTTGAGAAAAGGACTATAGGATAATACTAACTCGGAAGGAGTCGGAAGAGATAGTAGTAACTCAGGAGGCCGGAGTTGCTTACCCATATGCTTAAATCTATTTGCCGGACAAGCTAAAAGACTAAGTATTAACTGACCATAAAGACACGACATACTGTTGTGATCAGATTGTTACTACTTGTACTGTTGTGATTATTATTGTTATGATTCAGGTGCCAAGTTCGTATGTGAATCCTGCAGAGGTACAGCAGTTACATTACTTACCAGTACAAATAGATTATGAAGAAGATCCCCCTCGGGCAGACATTAGCTACCCGTCGCAACATCCACAGCCTCCGAACGGGCACAATCAACATATGTCTCAGTGAGGGACCTTTGCATTCGCAGCACGCTGGGAGCAGAAGTTTAGACTGATCTCTACTTGTGTTGACAAAATTAATTCTATATCTACAAATTTGCTCTTCTTGCCACATAAATGTTAATTGCATTAAGATATTTTCCAAATTTTCATTATTTTATGTTTTCACTCTAAAAACTGAGTAGAAAAATATTCAGCTGATAAATATAAAATTATAAATTCTTTCATTAAATCATGCGGAATTGATATCAAGTGTAGCGTTATGTGGTGTTTATTAATATTTTAAATTATTATTCGAGGACAATATTTTTTTTCTTAATATATTTTAGTTGCTTAGGTTTTAATATATTCCAGATTTCATTTGCCACTTGCTGCATCTACTTTGTTATCTCTGCACTATCCAAACGTTGACCGGCAGAGAATGCCCTTGGAATTATGTTCGCCTTTTTATCAATTGAATTGAATATCAATTGTAAATAATTAAAAAATAAATAAATATATAGAATTGAAATATAAAACGAACCGTGGCTACAGAATCGCTGAACGTGAACAGCTGCGATTTGTATCTTATAGACACAATTTCAAAATACCCTATTGCATTATTAATTATTAAGGATTGTTTGTTTAAACTAAAATAGCGATTGTTAACACCATAATAAGCAAGAGTGTTGTTTCACGGAATGTCAATTAATATTTTGACGTCTGTCAAATTTCGCCAAAGACGTCAAACGACGTACGTAACTGTGAAAATTTTACTGAATTTTATTACGATGACTAGGCGTATGCAATGTCTTGCACTGTTTTGTCACTTCACTTCATAAACATTAACGATATATCATCATCGATATATTTTCTTAAACTGCGGTCATGTTGGTGGCGAGAACGCGTTCCTAATGTAAATGCTGCGTTGTTATATTGTTATGCTTACGGTATTACCTACCGATAATTAATATTGCGTTTTTGTGGTAGACATATAAATTATTAAGTGATAATTTACAAAACGTTCAATAACGAAATCATTATAGTTTTACGATGGTTTACTTATTGAACGTTTTGATTTAGTTTATGGTTTAGCTTAAGATTAACCAATTTTAAGTAAATATGATTTATATAACATATTATATTTGGGTGTCAATTTTGGCAGAACTGTAGAAACACGTTAAAATTATCTTCATTGTACAACATTAGAACTATTAATGCCATTTAATCTAATAAGTTACATGTTTGTGAATAGTTCGTAAGTTTTATATTAATGTGAGAACGTATATATTTTGTGTTAACAAATTATTTCAAATTTTATATTATAGGTGCGAATGTTGGGTATCGTGAGCTGTTGTCTTTTACTTGAAGTAGGAAAGTTATAACCGAAAGATTATTTTTGTTGATGTCGCTATCTCGTAAGGATGTAGTGCACAATATTTACACGGTTTTTTAAAAGATTAATTAATTATTAATTATATTAATAATAATTATTTTATTAATTCGTAATAATATATTTTTTTATTTAATATACCAACAAATTACATAATCAACGTGCTTCTGTTATTTAATATCTTTCTATAAACGATCAATATATAATATGTGGATCATTGTAATATTAAAAAAACTATACGTCATTCTATGATCTTCAAGATCACTGGATCACGGCCTATTTCTTGAAAATATTATGTTTAAGATTTAGTATTTACTAGCTTAGTTGAATTATTATCCCACAAGGACGCATTACCGGGATAAAAAGTATGTTTTATCTTAATCCGAGACGTGGTCTGTCTGTATGTCAACTTTCATCTAAATCCGTTCAACAGTTTGCGTGTGATTCAGTAACAAACATCCATACAAACTTTCAAATTTAAAATATGTATTAGTAAGACTTTTTACTATAAAAATTAGGTTTATTTGAACATTTTTATAGTTACGGTGCTGTTCCTCAGTGAGTTTAATAGTGAAAAAAATATTAAAATATCTTAAATAACTTAAAAATTATGACATTTTATGCAGTCATGTTTTACGCGAATGCTCTAATTTTTGCCCGCGGCAATTCATAAAAGATTAGTCGCGGCGCCCCGCGTGTGATGTGTTAAGTTTGATAGTACTCTTAAGACTGCAACAGTGTGAAGAAAGTGTGCCCGCTAGTTAAGTGAATTACGAACAATGAAACAAACGGACACGAAGAAATCAAAAGATGATTTCGAGTTTAGAAGCCCTTAATTAGTATGAGTTAAATTTTTTGAAATATCTTCAATGTACCGACAATGGCGTTTTACAATTTTATAATCAGTATTTTTATTAAATATCTTTAAAACCACTGTAGTATTTTTTTTTAAGTATACGTAGTAAAAATTACTAAATATTTTCAGTTATACCGTTACAACGGTCTTGACGGTCATGTGATCGGGCCAGGGTCTGCTTTCTGGTACTTAGTTCGCTCCGACATTACGATGTTGTCTTCCGTTAGCGCTCACTGTGCTACTTTGAATAGACGTCGCGTATAGTTCGCGGCTTGCTCTGAAATGCGCGCAATCTCATTCATATTACAGTTAAATGTAACAGTTTGCTGGTCATTCAATATTGTTATAAAATTGTTATTTGTCAAATATTCAAAAATAAAAGATGTTTAAAAACAATCTACTCAGATCGACTAATTAAGGGCTTCTGAAATAAAATCAGTCGATGTTTGTTTGTTTGTTTGTTCGCGCTTGACGCAAAAACCAGTGGGTAGATATTGGTCAAACTATTACAGTCTTAAAGGTACTATTCCTACTTAAATACTGCGGCATGTTTAATTAAAATCGGTTCAGTAGAAATGAAGATACAACTTGATCCCTGTTTTAGTAGCCGCCGTAAGGTACGAGAGCTCAAGTAAAAGTGGTTTATATACTTTTTCTATAAATCTATAATTGTTTAGAGCCTTAGTTCCCAAACTGGTTCAGGTGGACCCCCAGGGGTCTACGGGAGACTTGACGGGCGTCTACGCTGGCGTACGCAAATTTCCATAGATTTAATCTTCACGTTTTTTGTCGAAATTTGGGAATATGGCAGAAATGTAGATGCAGGGGGTCTACCGGAACCAGCTAAATTTTGAAAGTGGTCTATGAAAAAAAAGTCTGGGAACCTCTGGTTTAGAGATTTTCATGTAGCGGAAAACCGACATTCATGCATGCGAAACCGCGGGCAAAAGCTAGTATGAAATATATTTAGATGAAACCAAAAACAACTAATCAATAAGGTAATAATAACTGATATTGTATCTGTACGTACGAGTATGATATTATAAAGGTTTTATCGATAGCAGGAAACGGAAGCTTTAACAAATTAAAAGTGTATGTCGCTACGAGAGGCCTGGGACCTACTTGGAGCACAACATCGCGGCTCACCCCAAGGAACGTTAGGTGGGCTGTTAACAAGATATTATGGATTGATTTGATACTAAGGATACTAAAGACTAAATAAATAAATAAATTAGTCGAAAGGTAGATCCTGGAACTAAATGTCTGATTAACCAAGCACTCTTCTAGATTTATAAAAAAATACGAGTATGTTAAGGTGGATATAGCAGAAATTATACAACGCACTGTTTTTGTATTGACCTTAAACCATGCAATAAAATCTCTGTGTCATGAGCTTATTATTATTTCGCTTACGTGTGATGTTTTGGCTGTGCAATATTTAAAAATTATTGCTTAATATAATTAAATTAATGTTAGTACAATACACATTATTATTTTAATAATAACAATGTAATATGTAAATAAAATGTCAACCGTAAATTAACATAAAGTTTGAGTACACATTTGCTCTTTTTAATTGTACTTTTAGAACTAGATAGGTTCTGTGGTGGTATCCTAACCGCCGCATATCCCATCACTAGCCACTGTCTAAAACCACTACACCAATGCACTAGCCACAACGATCTGTAGCAACCCACATTGATCTGTAACGATCCACACCGATCTGTAGAGACCCACATTGATCCACACCGGTTTATAGCGACTCACATTGATCTATAGCAAGCTACGACGATTTGTAGCGACCCACACCGATCTATAGCGAACCACCTTGATCTGTAGCGAACTACGATGATCCGTAGCGACCCACATCGATCTGTAGCGGAAGGAACCTCTTTTTTTATGCATCCCCACTTCAGATTTACTGAGCACAATAATTATCAGCTGTAAAATGACAACTACATGTGATACAATTTCTTAAGATTGACAACATATTTTGTGCAATGTGAGATGATGTCATGTTTGCGTGAAATGTTAGTAGGTATTAGATTATTTAACTTAGAAAAATCGCGTATGGTGTGTGTGCAATTACAAAAAATATTATTGACAATTATTATAACAGATGTATTAATTTTTGTTTTAGTAAATGTAATAATTATATATAGGAACTGTGAAACAAGATATTATGGATTGATTTGATACTAAGGACACTAAAGACTAAATAAATAAATAAATTAGTCGAAAGGTATGTCCTGGAATTAAATGTCTGATTAACCAAGCACTCTTCTAGATTTATAAAAAAATACGAGTATGTTAAGGTGGATATAGCAGAAATTATACAACGCACTGTTTTTGTATTGACCTTAAACCATGCAATAAAATCTCTGTGTCATGAGCTTGTTATTATTTCGCTTACGTGTGATGTTTTGGCTGTGCAATATTTAAAAATTATTGCTTAATATAATTAAATTAATGTTAGTACAATACGCATTATTATTTTAATAATAACAATGAGAGGGAATCGGAGTAATAATTCCTTTTGATAAAAATTTGGAATAAATTCATATTAAAATTGTTATTTTTTTAAAAAAATATTTGTTAAATGATTTGTGTGAAGTATTAATTAGAATATTAAAAGTTATGTGTATATTTTTGTGTTTATTATTGTAGTCATAGAAAAATTAAAAATAATAGCTATTTTTCCTGTAAAATTCAAATATATTTAAAGTTCCGTATTCCGCCTGCCTATCCGTTTTCCAAATTTTGCCCCATAATTCCTTTTTAAAAGTTATTTGTTTCTCACGGGACAGCCACTGCCTAGTTCGTTGGATTAACATAGCGTAGATGTGTATATCTGTAATTTTTTTGGGTAAAACACCCATTATTTATGGTAACGCAATAAAACAATAAGAAAAATATTAGTTCTGAAAAATTTAAGTCCTTAGTTTCTATAACAGTTGTTTAAAACTTATTTATGCAGCTGTAAAGTGGCCATTCTTTATTAGATTTGTATTGGTAAAGATTTCTCCATAATTCTATATGAATGACTTTTAAAAATAACTCGATTTATTGAAGCCATGTAGTTTATGAGATAAGCTACATGGCAAGAGCTACTTATAACTTTTGACTAACAAAAAAAAGGAAATTAAAAAAAAAATGAAATATCAATCGTAAATTAACATAAAGTTTGAGTACACATTTGCTCTTTTTAATTGTACTTTTAGAACTAGACAGGTTCTGTGGTGGCATCCTAACTGTCGCATATTCCATCACTAGCACCGCGCACACACGTGACGCGGTACCTTTTGAACATAACGCGGACATCGCAATACCGACGGCGGTGCTTTTGTCGGCATCTATCAAAGGCGCCGCACACACCGCGACACCGGTAGCGGTACGTGTGTCGGCACCTCAACAAAGGCGCCGCACTCTCCGCGATACTGACAGCGGTGTCTTTTGTCGGGGTCTTCTGACGGCACCCCTATGTAAGCTCGGGCGACAAGTTCCAACAATGAACCACCTTATGAAGAAACCCCAATGAACCCCTCTACGGCGGCCGTCCAAGCCGAGGCTCGAAACTCTCGAGGTGCCGTCGTGCTAGCCGCCCCACTTCTCAGCCGTAAAGGCTAGGCTGGAGCGTACTTCGCGCTCGCCATCTAGACCGGTGACGCTGTAAAGGCCTCAGGGCCAACAGCAACTCCCACATCGAAAAAAAAAATCGAACACAGTTTTCCTCCGACCACGACGACCGCAGCTTTACCACGCGTCGAGCACGTGCTCCGCCTCGCGTTGTCATATTGTACATAATTTATAACTTCCGTCTTGTATAAATTTCCTCGCGTAAATAAACTTTGTATCATATATATATTGAGATATCATTTCACCCTTGCCACATACCCCAAAGTTCCATAGACTACTTTGGAACATATCTGCGTATGAACTGAAATAAAAATGCCTGGATTGCATTTTTGTTTCAGTTCCCAGCAGACAACACCTCGGCCACAATTCAATCCATAACTGTTGACGAAATCATCGACGTCATCGTGGCTCATAAATATCCCGCTATATGTTTATAAAATAAAAACTGTTCCACATTTCATCAACACATCCGTATTTAGTGCACATTCGTTTGTTAAAAGCAAAATACAAAATCAAAAGCTGGTGTATTTAAATTAGTAAATTTAATGTATGCAGTCGTCAGGACGGGTTTTCGTCGCCTTACGAGGTAATTTAAAAAATAATGATATTGTCATTCGAATATTAAAAATACCGGAATCTATCAAAATTTCTTCTAACTACATCGTAATTTTCGTGCTATCTGGACTGCATACACACGCATACACAGACTTCCTTAAAACATAAAATGTCCGTTAAATATACAAAATTGGTGTAAATTTTAGTATTTAACATACATGTTCTTTTGTATTAAGTCTATTAAGTTTTATATTGCATATTTAAAATAAACATTGTACTCTGTTTCCGAGGGTGGGTCCTGGTGATCTGTGATACAGGTATTCCAATTACTTCAGACACCAGCTCCTCACTCATTAGTGTTACTGAGAATTATAGTTATTTTGTAAATTACTTGTGACTTGTATTGAGAAGAAAATAAATAAACTTATTATTTTACAATTATAGACCTCCAGGAGGTTAACTTCCATGCATTTTTTCCTCGTTTACTAAGGATACTTAGAACAAGTTTATTTCTGTAGATTGCTACTTTGCACTACATTAGTTATATCTTCGCCTTAACATTATTCTGGCCAAATTCTGGCTAAAGTTAGAATTAGCTATCACTGCAGTGGGTTTGGCTGTGGGACGGCTTAAGATGACCGACTACGATCTGACGTAGTTAGACGTAGATTCCCGTAGTTAAATACAATCCCTAGTACAATCCCTGCGACAACTAGTAATAAATATTAAAGGGTAATAAATGAAAATTTAAATATTATTTAGATACCTATTCGTTTATTTATGAATTTAATAAATACATAATATATAATTATGCGAATAAAATAAAATGTTTTTCATATGTAGAAAACAATCACGTCCTGTTTTGTCCTTTGCACATCCGCCAATATTGTCCTTTCAATCTAAATAGTTCTGCGTGGCTGCCGCGTTCAATAATTTTACCTGTAATTCATAATTTTATAAATAAATTAATGCCAAGTAGTCAGTAGTGACAGACAAGCAGATTGAAATATTCCTACGGAGATAGGAGTCGTGACATAACGTTATAGGTACATAGGGGAGGGGCAGCACAAAACTTCCCCACGGCACCCTCAGCATCACATAATGTGACTATATTAGAATTGTTTGATGACGGGTTTTGCATCTTAGTCTTACATAAATACAATCACGCCTTTTCCTTGGCTCTTCGGTGGGGATCGAACCCCGGTCCCCGCATGATAAGTGAGGATACTATACAACTACTACCCAAGAATTGGGGTAGGCAGAGATCACTTCTTTCTACTTGCTGCGAGCAGTGGCTATCTGTAGCCCACTTTTCACCCCCGCAGGAAACGAGACGTGTCAGGTGGTGAATTACGATGCCGCCATTTTTCTTATAAAATTGTGTTGCTGTTCAAAGTCAGTGTTAAAGTTCCTTATTGCATTCCTATGAAAAGCAAGGATAAAACAGGTCCACCCAAACAAAGCCCCGCATGCTTGGGTAAGGCTAGCCATCATTTTGGATCATCTAGCCATACAACCAAAGGCGCGGCAGCCACTGGCTTGGTGGAGAGGAAAGGAAAGAGGGTGTAGTAGGAAAAGTGTATTGAGCAAGGAATATAATTTTGGAAAAGGACTATAGAGTATACTTAGTCATACGATTAATCAAAGTTATTAATGAATACGACACTGAAATCTATGGCTTTTGGATCAAAATATGAGCTATGAAAGTTTTTACATCAAATATGTCAGTTTATTTTGAAAATTATTTTGAAAAAACATTTAAAAATACATTATTTTAAAAATTCTTAAAATATAATTTTACAAGTGACCAAGTGCTAGTATTTTTGATACGAAATCAGTCGATTTCGGTTTGTATTCATCACTTAATTTCCGCTGTAATCATGACATTTATAATGCACATTACCTTTATCTACTACACATATTAGGTCAGCATCTTTGATAGTTGATAGTCTGTGTGCAATAGTAATGCAAGTGCGACCTTTAGCTGCTTTCTCCAAAGCTTCAGTCACGACCTGGAAAAATAAGAGTTCATTAGTATTAGACGCTTGTTGTTCTTCCAACAAGTATGCAGATAAAACGAGGAGAGCAAATTGTTATTAGAGGCTCTCGTACCTTAACGGCGGCTACTAAAACAGGGATCAAGCTGTATCTTCATTTTAATTGAACCGATTTTGATGAAACATACAGCAGTATTTATGTGAGAATAGTACCTTTAAGACTAATAGTTTTACCAAAATCTATTCTCTGATTTTTGCGTGAAGCTCGAATAAACAAACGTTGACGTATTTCGTTTCAGAAGTCCTTAATTAGACAATCTGAGTAGTTCTTTTTTTTTAATATTTTTGTTTTACAAAATTTCACATTTAACAATTTTATAATATTATAGAATTAGAATTTTATAATATTATTGCGTCTTCGTGATAAGGCCGCCTTTGTGCACATTTTATGCATGTTATTGTAATAATTGTTTGTCCTATTTAAATGTGTGTGCAGTAAAGTTTATTCTATTCTGTAGATAGATAAATATGACATTCTTGTTTTGTCCTCATCCACCTATTTACTGCTTGTGTGGCACTACTTACGCGTTCGCTGTTGGCGTCGAGTGCCGAGGTGGCCTCGTCCAGCAGCAGCAGGCGCGGCGACCTGATCAGTGCGCGCGCGATGCACACGCGCTGTTTCTGACCGCCCGACAGCTGCGCACCGCTAGAGCCCAGGTTCGTCTCGTAACCCTAAAAAAGAATGAATGTAGATGTTTTTCGTTAATCGACAAAATTATAGTAGGTATACTAAGACCACCACCATAGTGACGAAAGCTAGGCGAGAATCTCATGGTAGGGCACAGGGATATGTAGGTAGACGCCAAGTGGTTTTCGTGGTCCTTTTTGGGCTCTTACAAAAAAAAGGTGTATAAGACCATAGATGACAGCCATAGGATCATAGACAACGGAATGCAGCGGCGCTTGGAATTATGTTATGCTCTGATATTTAGCGGTAAACAAGAAGACTTCTATTTTTTGCATCCCCTTATAAGTAGGCATAAAAGTGAACAAAGCATCGGCTTTTTGCCGGTGTTTCTTCGGTTAGGCTTAAACCGCGTATCCACTGTGGCCACAGTTTGCGGCCTTATGATTTACATTACACCATCATCATCAGGCCGTGGAAGTCCACTGCTGGACAAGGGCCTCTTTCTTAAAAAGGAGGAATTTGCTACAATCTCCACGCTTGGCAGGTATCTTGGAGAGCGCAGTAGGTTTTGATGAATAATAAGATAAAGTTGATGTCTATTATCCTGATACATCCCTTAGCCGGTTCTCAGAGCATTCACGACAAGAAGTAGAGTGACGCAATTATTATGCCGGCGCCTCAGCACATTTACATTATATGACACTATTATTTACTTTTGATTTTGGTTTCAACTAAATAAGTAGGTATTTCGTCATGCTAGCCAATGTGATATTTAATGTTAGACCGCTGCTTAATAAACGTCGTTGTTAGTTCACAAAGTATAATTTATTAGGCCTAGCGCAAACGATCCATTAAAAATTACATGACATCTATACATATAATAAAATCGTAAGGGAGCCGTGTCTGTACATATTTTTTTCAAAAAAACTATCCATACAGGTTGTAATTATGTTACCGAAGCCAAAAATGTAGTTTTTAGAAATTTTGTCTGTTTATCGGTTTTTATGTTTGTCTGTGCGTTTGTGCGGGCTAATCTCAGAAACGGCTAAACCGATTTGAATGCTGTTTTTACTGTTGCATTATGGCAAGCTTCCTCTAACATTTGGTGTTTGTTTCATCTATCTATCATTTATCATTCATTCTTATTAAGATCAGAGGAAATAATTTTATGTATAATTTCGCTTTTACCGAATGTCCACGCGGACGGAGTCGCGGGCACAGCTAATATTCTAATAAAATTAGTAACGTAAGCGTCCCACACAAACGGTCATATATAAATCGGAGCGAGTATGACCGACTCTCGGTGAACCTCTTTCGATTTTCAGGGGTGGTATATCGGAAAGAAGGCTAGAAACATGATTGGACACACGCTAACGCAGATGACAGGCATTCGTCAATTGGCAGCGTACATCTCGATAGTGCGAATGTTCTCTGTATTATGGACACGGAAATAAATATCACGAGTTACTTACGGAATTACAGAAAACTGAAAACGACATGATCATCACTAGAGTTCGGCCGTTACACTCTTGGGAGATGTAGAACGGGGGCGTTGAGATGGAGAAAAGNCTGGACACACGCTAACGCAGATGACAGGCATTCGTCAATTGGCAGCGTACATCTCGATAGTGCGAATGTTCTCTGTATTATGGACACGGAAATAAATATCACGAGTTACTTACGGAATTACAGAAAACTGAAAACGAGATGATCATCACTAGAGTTCGGCCGTTACACTCTTGGGAGATGTAGAACGGGGGCGTTGAGATGGAGAAAAGTTGGACTCTGACACCAACCGACTAAAATCTGCTTTCGGTGACTGATTTTAGTCGGTCGTTTGCACTAGGCCTTATTATGTGAAATGTAATTTTTAATAAAATTGTTATAACGGTTTAGGAGAGTATAAGTTTCTTGCCCGATCCTCTTTAGAGGGAAAGTTTTATGAACCAGTGGTGATACTCAACCTGTACTTTATTAAAAACTTTATCCAGAAACTATTATTTACAGGTGTGTTTGTCAAATAAATTTTGAGTTATGGGATTTCAGAATCATCATCAAATGGTTAGTGTGCATTGTTGCCTATACAACAGGCGCCTCGCTAAATACATATTTTCGGATTTCTGCTCTCCGTTTTCTAAACGACAGTTATGTGAATAACCTAATTTTATTGTAAAAAATATTAAGACACACAGCTAAATTTAATAGACCAAATTACTTGTATGTTGTTAAGCTTTCATTTATTGGGTCTTATGAGTGTTAAATTTAATAATATTGTTAAGGTTACGATCGTGTAACTGTACTCTAGCGTTATAAAATGACATAACCGTATTTAAGTATTGAATTATCTCAAAAATGATCGTATGCATACTTTCCAGATCTAGTAACTAAATAAATATAGAAAAATATGACCCGGACTTATTGATAGAGAAAATAATGCTCTTTTATATTAGTATATATAACTCTAATTTCGCAAAATGTCATTTAACGATCTTTTAGTATACAGATGGCAGATTTAGCTGGCACGATATAGCTTGTCAATCTATCGTTTACGTATCTAACTTTACCTTTGGTAGGGAACTAATGAAGCTGTGTATGTTTGCTGCTTTGGCCGCGGCAGTTATCTCCTGCATTGTGACTTTCCTGTGGTTGTCTCCGTACGCGATGTTCTCGGCCAAAGTTCGATCGAACAGCACCGGCTCCTGCTGCACTACACCCAGCTGCTGCCGGAGTCGCGGCAGCGTCAATTGGGACCGGATGTCGCAGCTGTCTAATTCCTATTGAATGGAGTTTATTTATACACGGCTATGTCTTATCGCTTTTAAGTTATTGCACTGTTTTAGGGAGAGGAAGGTATATTATATTCTCCAACCTTTACGCTTGACAGGCGTCTTTGTGATCGCAGTAAATATTCATCGAATTACAGAATAATACTGCCTATCATCTAGTGAATGTCTCGCGCTATCGGTGGCTTATAGCCGCTCATTGTGATCATTAGCCTGTGTCCAGCAGTGAACATCTATGAGCTTATATGATGAAAATGATGACTGCCTATGGTTGTGAAACCTTAAGTCGATTTTCGCGGTACTTACGGGAAGAGATAAATGAGTTCCACTATTATTACATCAGCGCTAAATCACCGTAATCTTTTTAATACCAAATTCATTATGATCATTCGATAATATTTAAAATTGTCAGTGTTATCCTTCACTCACAATTTGATATTGGTCGTACTCTTAGGTATATCGTAGTCTGTATAATAAAATGTAATTATGACGGTACGGACTAACTTCTAATGGTTGATAGCTGTTTTTATATATACATACATAGGTTCCTTCCTTCTATATGTTATTTATTTATTGCTTAAGATATTATCTACAAGACATTTAAATGACATTCGCTTGGTTTTATACTATTATTGCAATGTATGTGGGTGTTGAGCGGGTTAAGATGACCAACGATTAAAATATTCTTTCGTAGAAAATCCTTAGGGATAATATATTTTTTTTATATCTAATCATAATAAAAATAGTAATAGAGTATCTACGTAGTAAATACCATATAATTTTTTATTTAAATGAATAAAAACAACATTTTAATATATTTATTGGCTATTTATCATCTAGGTCTTGTAAATACAATTACCACAACCCTTTGTAAATGTTTTAGGCGATTAGACGACTAGAAAAACGCCTTAAAATTATTTTTTATCACATGATCCATCTTGGTACTTCTTTTTTAATCTTATTTCTCTTTCTCTTAATCTCCGCTCCCTCTCAAATTCTTTCATCCTGAGAATATAGTCTCTTTGCTCACAGTTTAAGTAAGCATGTTTTTCATGGTGACAGCGGTAGAGCAAAGGCATATTTTTATACCGGCACACTAAATAGTCCATCAGATCGTGTGCGCAATAGTCTCTGAACTCGAGTGGGATTCGTGCCGACCTAAGATGTTCTTCGCACACCAACATTTTGCGTTGTTCTCGGCCACATTTAAATCCCAGGTTAGGGGGAAATGTAGGTTTGTCGTTCATCTTCAGGTCGAGGTGCCTGGTGTTGAATGTACCCATTATTGTACCCATTATTTATTTATTTATTGATCTTGAACTCTTTAAAAATGATTGTGTGTGGTATTAGTATGTCAAATTGCCAACACCGAGAGAAATATTATGGGCATAGATAATTATTTTCATAGATATGAAAGGAGGATGCGTATTGAAATTACTGGACTTCTACTCTAAAATACAATGACTCGATATTACCTACCTATCGGTAGCTGTTACCGCAAGGAATATTTTTAGTGTCATATTGATTTGCAGCCAGTAACGTTATTTATCGATGTTCTTATTATTACGTTGATAAATATATAAAATATTTTAAGAAAAAGTAAACAACAATAAATATAATATAGTTAGTTAGGTAATTGCAATATTGCTACACAGTATAGTTAGGTAATTGCAATATTGCAATTACCTAACTATACTGTGTAGTGATTATTTTAAAATATGAAAGTATCTGTGAAATAAAGACATTCGTAAATTAAATCTCGTTTCAATCACAACACACTGCAGTGTTTTTGTGGTAAAGACAAAAAAAATACATACTGTGTAGATAATCCGTAGTATGAAGCTTTGCTAATAAAACTATTGATAATAAACATCTACGAATAACGGTAAAAACTCGATAAGACAAATGGAAACGTGAGGTCTCAGGTCTGTGTCGGAAACACTAATATGTGGTATTTTATCTATTTAGTTCTGGACACATTATTTTTGGCATACAAACAGACTGTTTGAAACAATCACTTGTACATACATATATACTCCACTCGCATCCCTATCTTGCAAGAGGTGTTTTGTTTTGAATTTTTCTATCAGTACGTTCTCCATGAAAACATATTGCACCCAATGACGTCGCGCTAGTACGTACCTGCGTTGCGTTCACCATCCCGTCAGAAATAAGTTTCAAATAACAAAAAAGTTTATGAATACTCGTGTTTTTTAGTTGTGACTCTATATGACGATTATTCCTGAACGCGGGGTGATTTATTTATTTAGCTGTTGATGATGATGATGATGATGATGTACGTTATATAAGGGATGATTTCTGTCTACCCCATTACCTTAAATAAGCACACGCATGTTAGATATGTCNGTATTGCACCCAATGACGTCGCGCTAGTACATACCTGCGTTGCGTTCACCATCCCGTCAGAAATAAGTTTCAAATAACAAAAAAGTTTATGAATACTCGTGTTTTTTAGTTGTGACTCTATATGACGATTATTCCTGAACGCGGGGTGATTTACTTATTTAGCTGTTGTACGTTATATAAGGGATGATTTCTGTCTACCCCATTACCTTAAATAAGCACACGCATGTTAGATATGTCTCATTTCGGTGTACACTGTAAGTACAGTGTTTGTGAATCAGAAAAGCTTTAGCACGCCAACTGCACTATTATTTACCTATTATTATCTAATAACTTTTGCCCGCGGTTCCGCCTGCGTGAATGTTCATTTTCTACTGCATGGGAAATCCCGAAATAATCATAGATTTATATAAAAAGCCTTATAACCACTTTTACTTGAGTTTTCGTACCTTAACGGCGGCTACTAAAACAGGGATTAAGCTGTATCATCAATTCTACTGGACTGATTTTGATGAAACATGTCCCAGATAGTACCTTTAAAACTAATAGTTTGATCAATCTACTTGCTGGTTTTTGCATGAAACTCGAACTAGCAAACAAACATCAACGGATTTGGTTTTAGAAGCTCTTAATTAGTCGATCTGAGTAGTGTTTTTTAAATATCTGATTCGTAAAATTTGACATTAAACAATTTTATAATACTATAGATGTACAATTTTAATTTTTATACACATCTTGAATATATGTGTAAAAGCAAAACGTTCCGATAAAAAAGTATGTACTTACAAGGTTACCACTGTCAGGATCGTAGAACCTCTGCAACAGCTGCAAGACCGTTGATTTTCCGCAACCCGAAGATCCTACCAAAGCCACCGTTTTCCCTGATTCCACTTTCAGGTCCATTCCTCTAAGGACCTTGTGATGCTTTCGGGTCGGGTAACTGAACTCAACATTATTAACACTGAAAAATCCTGTGGCGACCTAAAATAAAATTTAAAAAAAATGTATTTACATTTATTTGTTAACACACACTTAATTATAATATTATTTAAATTAATAAATACGAATATAAACACAAAATTCTTTCACAAAAATATCATTAGGTAAAACTTCCAAGCAGCATCAATATGGGACTGAACGTGGAAATCCACGCTTCCAGACCCGTGAAACAAAGATACAAATACATAAAACTTAGTTTCAGGCCGCTGTTCTCAAGCGTATCCTTCCAGTTTCACTACACGCTTCAAATGCTCGCGGTTCTGATCAACAAGCGCTATGTCCTCAGCGTACATCAGAAGCCTTAAATGCTGGTCTTGTATATTTGCTGTGATTACGTCAAGCACTTGAAACGCCAAGCCTTGCGAACATTGACGGTAATAGGGAAAGACTTGGTATCATCAGTAACGGTTCTAATTATAGAAACGAAGTCACGGTATATGCCTCTGATAATGTCAATATAGAGTTATAGACCTCTGACACACTTTTGAGTCGCAGCACCATAGTACTATATTATATTACTTGATACACTGAAGAGGTATACAGTTGAAGGCCTTCTGTAAATTTAAGAAGGCTATATATACAGAGATCTCTTTCCCTCATTGGATGATCCAATTTTTTCCATTTATCTTTCTCATATATTGTACAAAAAGTAACGTAGCACAAGTATTCTTAGTCTATGTTGGACTAATAAAATGGGCAAAAACGTCGTATCGTTGACAGTAGAATTATTCGTGGACACTCTGACTTTGTCGTCGAGACTTTATAGTAAACTATGTACTTATAATAAATCTTTCCTTCCTACCAATACCTAATTTAACTAAATTAAAGGTAACATGTTTTCTCTGGGCACATTTCGTAAGATTTGATGCTATTTGTTTGGTACGGTTGTTATAATATACTTTCTCAACACAATGAACTGTAGCTAAACTTTTCTGGAAGCCATAATTATTACTTACAAAAATTTCGAGAAACGAAAAACAACGTAAAGCTTCAGTTGCTAATATAAGAAAGTTATTAAAACAATTCAACCACAAGATTTATGTAAGAGCAAAATTAAATTAACATTAAAATCTACTTAATTTCTAAAATGTTTTTGTGCATGCTGGAATATGACTTTTTTACGGTAGTAACAGTCAGCGTGAAGAATGTCCAATGCAGAATGATTCCTTATTATTTTAATAAATTTGAACGCGAACAAAACATTTAAATGCCTAGATTAATCTCAAACTTCTAATAAATTTGGTAATCTTCTGTGGTTTCATCATATGATTGCTTCTTCCCGGTGGCGACTCAGTATCGCGCGCCTCATAATAGGTCGCATTACCTGACTTGTAGTGAGTTCACAAGTACATACTAAGTAGAAATTTTTTAATAGTATTTCAACCCATACCGGGGCTGAATACTTGAATACAAGTATCAGGTTTCAAAACCTGGTCTCGTAAATATCTCTACCAATCGCTAATCTATAACACCAATGACGGAGAACCATACCCTGAGCTCCGTTCATTGATCAGCAGATTGTAGCTGGTGCGATCGGTTTGAGTATCTAGACAATAAAGGGCGCTTACATCCCCTGTCGTAATAAAGCATACAATATATAGAATGAATGTAAAAAAATCTCATAAATTCTCTGGCTATGATATTTTGTAATATCCCATACTTTGTTCTGTAGATATCGCGTTCGTTAGACACTTTTTTAGGTGGAGAAAGTCCTGTATCGGGTTACCGTAATCTGTGAGTATTGTGCTCTGACTTAAAATTCTGCTTTGGACTTTTTTGGCTTCGGGTCTACGCGGAGACTTCGCTAATATCTTTTTGTGAGCGTCCTTTCGAGCGCTTCTTGAGAGAGACTATAAACATATTCCTTCTGCACCTCGAGGTGTTCAGAAGGCCCCTCGAAGAATGGCCACACGTATGGCTTATATCATAGCCATACGTGTGGCCATTCTTCGAGTGGCCTTCTCCTATTGCGTCCATAATCCACCTTGATTGTCTTTCACAATCCTAAATAAAATGGCCACTATGGCTAAATGTTTTTAAAAAGAAGCATGCATTATTTTGAAGTT
>WUAW01010425.1:32388-44797 GCA_017165845.1 Thaumetopoea pityocampa
AAAAAAGTAGGTAATTTATTTATTGGACTGATATGGTTTTTGGGCTTAGAAATTATTTAATCTGATTTTAGGCTTATTAACCTATACTATCATTTAAACAAATCAACACCAATCTGATCCCATTTGCGATACAAATCCGGTGCCAATTATTTAAATAGTGCGTATAATTTAACTGTCAGGTCCGACACGGTGTCCGATATTGCGGTTAAGCCCGTAGATATAATCTATGATATGATCTACTAATATTTATAAATTGTGATTTAAATGTTGACATATGACCTAAATATATACGAGAAATTCTTTCTTTATTTCTTTATTTTACACAATAATTTGTTTTAGTTATGACACTTGAACAAATGATTTATAGGAGGGTCAAGCCAAAAGACATTCGATTCTCAAAAATCATAAACGGAAATCAGATTTCTCAGTGTATCGCAATTCTCTCACCACGGAGCCGTATACACAATTTACATTAGTCTTAAGTTTTTAGAATGGTAAAGAGTTAATAAAATATTCAAAGAGACAGAATTTTGGTGAAAGTCCTCCAATTTTGTCCAAGCGTTTCTTGTTTATCGAAAACATCGATGTAAATGGTAGTGTCAATACTTATTTGTTTACTGGTTATATCATTCTCATGTTCATTATCATTTGTATTGATAACATTCATCAAAATAAGATTTTTACCGTAAACAATCGATTTAAACATTGTAATTATTGTAAATCGAATTTCAATTTTGGTTTTATTGTGGTGTCATTATTGACACATTCCATGGATACGTTCAATGTCACAAGTCCTCTCAGTTTAATTCTCCATTCGTTTTAATAACTTGGAAAACATCGATAACTTCTTTAGACATCTCAGAAATCTCAAAATTATAAGCAGCCAAGGTATCTACTTTCAAATCACTGGCTTTTTAATTTTTCTATGATTTTTGGTAAGAGATAAAAGTCAAAATGTTTAAAGAAATAAAGCAAATGGGGCAGAAGGGCAATTTTTGAATGAAAAAGTCATAAGTCCTGGTAGAAATATGAGCAGGATTGTCGTGATGCCAAAGCAAGTACCAAATCTTGACTTCAGTCGCTAGTCACACCAAGCTGACAATACTTTTGGGCCACTATTACATACTATTCGGAGTTCACTGTCGTTTGATCTTCTAGCACTATAGTAGCATGAATCTTGTCTTACAGAAAAATAAGACAACCATTTGTTTCCATGTTCTTCGTGAGTTATTTTCAAAACACTATACTGTGGACCGTCGCTTTGTTTCAGGACCATAGTTATATAAGCATATTTCGTCACCTGTCAGTGTATCATAAACATTATTTTTTTCGACAATGGTCTATTTATCTGTCACAAGTTTGCACCAATCCACGTGACGTTCTTTTTGCTCATCGTTAAGTTTGTGCCAAAGTCATCTCGAACAACGCTTATGAAGAGACAATTGTCCGTAAATAATAGTCTGGAATGCTGCTGATCTAATGATCTAAGTTTTTGCTCAAGCTCTACATATTATTTAATTCATCGATTTTCATGAATAATATTTTCGACAGCTTGAACGTTTTCTTTGAGTAACCACGGTTTGAGTAACTGAGTTCGCCTCATATTAAAAGCTTACCCGTCCTTTTTTAAATTCAGCATATCAAGTGAAAACTGTAGCCAGAGAACAAGCGGAATCACCAATAGTAATGGCTAAAAGTTGCAAGATTCTTGCAACTTGAAACTTTTTTTATAGTCATAGTAAATCATAACACGAAAATCACGTCAAGTGAGCTCTAGTGTTATCGACAAATTCTTAGTAGATTAGCTGTGAAAAATAACAATTTAAAAACGAAAAATAATTCGATTTAAGAGATGTTGCATTTTCAAATATCTTAGCACATAATTTACTTTTACAACATTGTATAACTTACCAGTATCAAACAAATGACTGAAAAGTAAGCAGTATTATATAAAACTGGGATAAAGGCTTTCAGTAATACGTAGCTTTCCAAACACGGAAAAGTCATGGAAATGTTATCTTACTTAGGACGGTCTCTAGACTTTCAGATTCGGAGCCAAGAATATCCAGTACACTATTATCATTATTTAATTTTTTTCAATTCTCGTACATATTTTTTCATTCAGATTGTACGCTTTACTCATGAAATCACATTCATGCAAGCAATATTCCACCGTAGAATATTCGTAGAGAAAATTCTATTACGGCTGATTGGCGAGAAATAAAATGCTCTATGTCAGAGAATCCTCATGAATGCGTAACGAGATGCAACCGAGGCGGCTTGGCAAACTGTAAAATTACAATGAACTAAATAAGTTGAATCAGTTGTAGATTTAGGGTTTGTATTCTTCTCCATTAAGTATGGAGCCCATCAGGATCGCGGATGTAAGGGGCGGAGGCCTTGATTGGCCATACACACAAAGCTTGAGAAAGATGGCGATGAAAAGGATGAGAAAGATGGCGTGATTCTTGTCATTGTAAGCATTTTAAGGTTATGAGGTGTTGGAGGGAGAAGATCTCTAAAGAACAAAGTACTGAGAGGTACTGGGAAGTCAAAAATAATGAATCCCGAAACCTTTCTAATGCGTCAATGAAGATCACATATTTTTTTTGAGTAGAATCTGACACGTTTTTTGCATTAAAAATCCACAGAATTGTAAAAATCATTTGCTGAATTGTCTTCGAAGTTAATAACTTTAATATAATCAGATTGTTAAAGAAATTATCAAATCATCTTGAGAACAGGTCGAGCTTCATTATCCATAGGCAATAAAAGTGAAGGGGCATTTGGTCAAAGCACGAACCAGACTTCCACGTGATCTATCACGACTCGAATATGAAGAATCTATATCATTGGTAGCTAAATTGGTCTATATCTATTTGACGCCATTGTGCCAATGAGTCTCAAGTTCGTATCTCGATAGGGGCAACCTTTATGTGATGCGCACAAGTGTTTGTATTCGAATCATGAACGTATTTATATATATATTAGCTTTTGTCTACAGATCTGTCCGCGTGAATGTCCGTTTTCCGCTACATGGGAAATCTTGAAATAATTATAAATTTATATAAAAAGCCTGAGAACTACCTTTACATGAGCTCTTGTACCTTAACGGCGGCTACTAAAACAGGGATCAAGCTGTATTTTTAATCTGGACTAAACTACTGGACCGATTTTGATGAAACATGCTGCAATATTTAAGTATAAATAGTACCATTAAGACTGTAACAGTTTGATCAAATCTATCAGCTGGTTATCGCAAGAAACTCGACATCGACAGATTTGGTTTCAGAATTTTTAATTAGTCGATCTAAGTAGTTTTTTTAATATCTTTGATTTACAAATTTTGATATTTGACAATTTTATAATAATAATAGATAGATATTAATAAAACGCATCCACTGTTGGAGTACAGCGAAGATTATTCTAAGAAGAACCTTTTTCTTTCCATTCACCGCTTCAAATGGCGCTCCCATTGAATATCATATAGATTTTCAATGTATAGGTACCGTTACAGCGTCGGAATTAGATCTTAACAGTCTCTTACGTACAATGCTCTATTGTGTTGGCATTTCTTGAAAACCGACAAGAGAGGGTCGCGTAACGAGAATATAGGCGTCTGTAGCTAATTTTTGGGTTTATATTTTTGTCTTGTTTATCTGAAATGGCATACCTATCTACCAATAACTGTATTGTACTGTATAATGTGGTCAAATAAAACGCAAGGTTTTTGGAGACCGTGGAACTGTGACACGTAAATATGTATCTATCTATAGTATTATGAAATTGTTAAATCTTAATTTTTTTAAATCAAACTTATTTAAAAAAAGCTATTCAGATCGAATAATTAAGGAAGGGCTTCTGAAACAAAATCCGTCGATGTTTGTTTGTTGTTTGTTTCTTTGTTTGTTCGTGCTTCACGCAAAAAACAGCGGGTAGATTTTGGTCAAACTATTACAATGTTAAAGGTACCGTTTTGACTTAAATACTAATAACATACTAATATATTTCATCAAAGTCGGTCCAGTAGAATTAAAGATGTAGTCTGATCCCTGTTATAGATAGCAGTCGCCGTTAAGGTACGAGGGCTCAAGTAAAAGTGGTTTGAAGGCTTTTTATATAAATCTATGATTTATGTAATCGATATTGTCGCTGGCGGAGCCGGGGTCAACAGCTGGTAGATACATAAAATAATATTATACATAACATTATCTGAAACATATAAAACATATGACACAATAAATGAGTATTCGGGAAGGGAGGCGCCATTTTTGATTTTTGTAGATCGCAGTAGATTTTGATTGAATTACAGGATAACGCCCATTACCCTGGCACATCCCTTAGCTAGTTTTTATAGCATGCACGGGATGAAATGAAGTGTCATTATTATTACGTCAGCGCTAAACAGCATTTATGACATAGGTATATAAAAATCTGCCTAATGAGATGTATGAAAATAATTTATGATAAAGAAATTTAGGTCTTAAAAAGGCCTATAGAAAAGTCAGCGATGGTATGTGTCTATATCGCTTAAGTCAAAGTAGCCATCTTTATAAATAAATAAAAAATAGGTCAGGGAGTACTTAGTCTTTTAGCCCGTCCGGCAAATAGACTTAAGTATACTGGTAAGTGACCCCGGCCCCCAAGCAGCTACTGTCTCTTCTTACTCCTTCTGAGATAGTAGTATCCTATATCCTATAATCCTATTCCAAAATTCCATATTCCTTTCTCAATACACTTTTCCTACCTCATCCCTTTTCTTTTCCTCTCCATTAAGCCGCGGGAACGCAATGAGGAATTTTAACATTTTTTAACCTTATAAAATGGTGGCGTTGTGGTTCGCCACCCGACACGTCTCGTTGCCCGCGGGAGCGAAATGTGGGCTGATTGTATGTATGAATGTAGTATATACTACGGTCTCTGCCTATCCTTATGGGATATAGGCGTGAGTGTATGTATGTATGCAAATAAAAAATAAATAGATTATTAGAGAAGCCATTTGAAGCTATTTTAACTAATAGAATATTGATTATTGACAAGTTAAATATGTTTAGGATTAAGGTTACACTTTATATTATTAGAAGATATCAAACATTTATACGTAAAATTAAGCGCAAGAAGTTGTCAAATGTCTGTTACTTGACTGCGGTGAATAAGCGTCTCATCAGAATATCCGCGCCGCAACACCAGGGGGTTTAGTCCATCCAACAGGCCGAGCCCATCGCAGCCTTTTCAGACAGGTACGTAATAAAATAATTAGGGTATTGCGCTTGTAAACCTAACCAATTTGTATATCGACGGTTGAAAGGTAATACAGGGCATAAGCGACATTTTGGTTGTAAATAAGTTATGTATGCCATCCAACTTAAAATTGTCCGCTTTTTCGAATGCGCTTACTCGCATGCCTCTACAGTGACTTTTTTTTCACTTATGCCCAAGTAAAAAACTCTATCCAATCGAAAAATCAATCAAAAAATAAAAAAAACACACACATAATAACGTCGAATCAAGTAAATAAATGCTTTGCTAATTAATGCTTTTATTTTTCTTGATTTTACAGCTGTTTCCATTTTCACGATATTTTGACAATAAATAAAAANAGGTATTGCGCTTGTAAACCTAACCAATTTGTATATCGACGGTTGAAAGGTAATACAGGGCATAAGCGACATTTTGGTTGTAAATAAGTTATGTATGCCATCCAACTTAAAATTGTCCGCTTTTTCGAATGCGCTTACTCGCATGCCTCTACAGTGACTTTTTTGTCACTTATGCCCAAGTAAAAAACTCTATCCAATCGAAAAATCAATCAAAAAATAAAAAAAACACACACAAAATAACGTCGAATCAAGTAAATAAATGCTTTGCCAATTAATGCTTTTATTTTTCTTGATTTTACAGCTGTTTCCATTTTCACGATATTTTGACAATAAATAAAAAAATTTTGTTGTCAATTTTTCTGCAATTTCAAACTTTAAACTGCTCTCCTGAACAATTTGGTATTTGTCGCTTATACCCGATCACCTTTCAACCTGTCGATAAGTTTCTTCTTTTGTTAACCGTGTCTGTTGTGCTGGTGCCGTATAAATGTATTTTCTTTCTCTTTTATTTCGCTTTAAAAAAAGTCGTTTTTGTGACGCTCACCCATCGACGTAAGGACGTAGTGTAACCTGGCTGAAATATTCGGGTTTCTATTTTCGCTTTTCACTACGGGATCCTAAAATCCTTCATTTCTGTTTTCAAAGGCCATTCGGACAGATTGGAAAATTCGCCCCGAGCTATTTTAAGTTTATAGGGCGAACCCTCAAATGATGTAATAAAATGTCTGCATGCTATTGTACAAGCATGCATTGTGTGGCAATTCAAAGGTATTTCAAAGTTTAATCTTCTAAGTATTTGTACAAATAAAATAAAAGTGTTTGTCTATGACTTCGAAATTAACGTTGTTCTTAAGGCTCTTATGATGATTATTTATTTGATGCAAATAGCATCGCAACAAAACACAATATCGCGTTTTTAATATTTTTATCAGTTTGTTTTTCAGGGCTAATCTCAAGAACGAATGAATCGATTTTGATAGAAATTTAAATTCTTACATAAATATGTAAGAATTTAAATTTCTATCAAATTATCACAATTGTCACAATTATGCATTTACGCTACTTTCGAAAAGGGAGGGCAGAGGCGTAGACAATACAGAATAACATTTTGAACACAGACATTTTTAAGTTTTCCCTCTAAAAGGGAAGGCAAAAGGGATCAAAGCTCATACAGCCTTGTCTGATGGAGTCATATAATTTTTACAAGTTAATAAAATGCTAGTGTATCTCATTTTATTCCTTCTTGGTAGAATTGACGCCAATGGGACGATTACCACGCTGACTAGGAGAAAGTTCCCGCAGGCTTATTGACCTCAAAAATACGTTCACTTTGATTACAAAGTGAACGTATTTTTGAACGTATTTTTTAATAATCATGAACAATATTTACAATTGAGTAAATATTGTTCATGATTATTTCCAATAAACGCATAGCAATATCGAATTTAGATATAAAACGTCACAATAAACTAAATAAAACACTAAAATAAACTTCAAGTGACTCTTCATTCGGGATTCACCTTGTATTCCCTGCCGAAGTCTCTGGAAGTTTCGACCACTGCAAATCATTCTTCGTACAAACAACATCTATCTAACTCAATTTTTACACTTTTTTCTTTATAATACAATTTCTGAGCACTGTGATATCAAAAAATATTTCTTTACTCAGAAAGTGATTTCGTAAGATGAAATAGATTGTCTAGACAAGATACAAATATGAAATAATCGTATAGTATATTGTATTGTATCGTATTATTTATTAAATCATTGATATTATACACGCACATACGCATGCACACACGTGCATAAGCGCGCACGCGTTTACGTGCTCAGACGCGCGCGGGCGCGTGCACGCACGCGCGCGTACTCAGACCCACACGCACGCGCATAAACACACGCACATATACACACATAAACACTGCGCACGAAACGCGCTCACACACGCATACACGCATGCACGCACGTAATCACCCACGCACGCACGCACATACGTACCCACGTATGCATGTATGCACGTACGCACTTACACACACACTAACACATATTTTAATTTTACAAAACAATAAAATACATATTTATTACAATAGTGAGTACCGTAATCATTTTTATCATCAGTCCATATACTGCCCCACCGCAGGACTCGGGCCCCCTCTCAAAACAGGGAGGGGTAAGGTATAGTCCACCACAACAGCCTAACGCGGACCGGCAGACTTCACACGCCGCGAGAAAATCTCTCAGGCATGCAGATTTTCTCAGGGTATTTTCTCCCATAGTTTGAAACTAGTACTATAATAATAATTCAAAATGATGGTATCAAGAGACAAGACATCTAGTGTCACAGAGTAAGCGACGCAATAAAATGTGCCTTCAAAATCCAAACAAACACGCGTTGAATAATTTAACCCTTAACACGCGGTAACGTCACTATCTAATCTGCTTAAAATTCACCTTACTGTAATTTCGGATCACTCACGTGCCCCGAAAACTCTAGGCGTGTATTGTTTACTTGATTTTGAATCCTGTTGAAATTTAAATATCCCAAGGAGTTTTACAGGTAGAATATTCTTGAAATATCCTGTGTCAGTCACAGTCAGCTACAGCCACTGGGCGCTTGACGGTAGTTTTTTAATATAAAAATATAGTTTTAGTTTCATACCTTTAGGCGCTGATTCTGTTGTAACAGAACTTGGTCCCTCCCTATCTTTTTCTAATGTCAGACACCTAAACGAGATAGCAAACATTTATAGCGAGTACCAACCTATGTTTCTGTCAAACGGTTCAAATAAATGTGGCGTTTTTGCGTATCTTTAGTCCGTATGTTTCGAGATCGTGTCGTATAAATCTGTTAATTTTGACATTGCTAAACCAAACTGACAGCACCAAAATTGTAGCTTTTTTTTTGTGGTTTTGGCGTTTAACATTAGAACGAAATAGGGAGGGACTAAGTTTGGTTAAGTTTTGTTACAATAGAATCAGCACCTTAATCGTCGAAAGTGTATAAAAAGGTGTACAGATGTGGATGAGGCGAGAGAGGTGTGTCAGGGTCGGAGTATGTGACGAACTGTGGTCTCCACCTACCCTTATGGGATATCGAGTCAGTGTATGCATGTAAAAATGTAGTTGAAAAAAGAAACAAACAAGAGAGCATTTGTGGAAATGTGAACTAAATAGTCTAAGAATATCTACATACGATACAATTGACGAAATATAACTTTAATCTTAACAAGAAACTTGAAGTGATTGATATCAGCTGTCTTAAAGACATCACCCAATTTGGCCCAAAAGTGCCGGCCAAAGAAAAAAGTGCTTTATTAGTATCCCACAAACAGAAACTAGGTATGGGCTAGTATCAACAGCAGAATATTTATTTGATTATCACTGATTCATTTAAATGAAAACACCATGTTCTGTAATGATATTTCATTTTTCATTTGTTTTCATTAATACGAAAATGTATGAACAGACTTTGAGAAGTCAAATAATACCAAATACAATGCTGGTACAACTTTGGTGCCCTAGTAAGAAATGCTCAGGAGGACATGTTGTATCAGAATAAAGCGCTTTTTTTCATTGGCCGGCACTTTTACTTTTGGACAAAAAATGTATGAAGCCCGGATGATGTCCTTTGTCCATGTGTTTTGAATAGGCACTATAAAACAATGTACTTACTTATATAGGTAAATATTAATACATACCTATATAGATATGAACCTAGCGGGTAGATTTTGATCCAACTTTTACAATCTTAAAAGTACTATTCCAACTTAAATACTGCGGCATGTTTCATCAAAATCGACCTAGTAGAATTTAAGATTCAGCTTGATTCCTGTTTAAGTAGTCGCCGTTAAGGTACGAGAGATCAAGTAAAAGTGGTTTTTGGCTTTTTATATAAATATATGATTCAGTCAGGATTTCCCATTTAGCGGAAAATCGACATTCACGCGGGCGGAGTCGCGTACAAAAGCTAGTCAATTTATAATAGTATACCAAACCAACGCTGGTAAATTAGGTTATTTCGCGATAATTACTCCGCATTAGTACGCGATCTAGTTGATAACATTCTGCGGTTCATTTGTTTTCGGAAACCCGGTTAGTGATTAACTGTACACGCAACTGGTTCTGATACGTTGTGAGTACATTATTGTATGAATGTATATGCGCCGGTATAATAACAGCGTCACTCCATCTCTTCACGTGGGTGCTGTGACAACCGGCTGAGGGGTGTACCAGGATAATGAGCAGGAGCGATATCCTGTTATTCAATCAAAATCTACTGCGATCTCCAAGACGCCTGCCCAAGCGTAGATATTATGGCAACCCCCCCCCCCCCCAAGGAGGAGACTCGTGTCCAGCAGTGGACTTCCAAGAGCTGATGATTATGATGATCAATAATTAAGTTTTTAACCATATTTTGATGCTCAGTCTGAGAATTTCAAGATTGGATTGCATTAATTATATTGGAGTACTCTTTATCAGTACAGAATTTTGAACATGTAATAAACGAGAAATGGAAGGTGTACATGGGTGTATGAAAGTGTATTTATCGCAATACGCGACGAATAGCGCAGTGGTTTAAGTGGTCGCTTCTCCACTGCGCTGTCGAGTGTTGTGGCTTCGATCCCCACACGGGACAACAACTTTGTGCAATCCGCAAATTGTTGTTCTGAGTCCGGGTGTTCTGTGTTCCCGTTATTTGAATATTTATAAAGTCCCCGCGACACAGGAATTAATCCCATAACGGGAGGTGTCTTAAAAAAAATATTATTCAAAGGTTAGACCTTTAGATATAATGTTAATATTAGGCCTTACGGATTGAAGTACGTAGCACATCAACCTCGTTGGCCATATTGTGTTCAATTTTAAAATACTCGTGGGTGATAAAAGCTGTCATAATAAGTAATGTTTAAATAATAGCAAATTAATATTAATCTATACTAAAAATTCACGGACTTGTCTTCAAAACACCAATAATCAGCAACTTTCTGAAATAAAGTTTTCAAACTGACGTAATAAATCTATAAGTTTTTAACTACTAGCGTTTTGTTGTCCAGTCTGGGGATTTCAAGACTGGATTGAATATTAATTACGGCCTTACGGCTCGAAGTACGTAGTACATTAATCTCGTTGGCCATATCTGTGTTCAATTTTGAAATACTCGTGGGTGATAAAAGTTGCGGTCGTAAATACGGGCGCCCGGTTACATCGAGCGCGTCCCCGGGTGGCTCTGATTTCTTGTTTCCCGTGGTTTATGTGCCACGTCGGCTGTATATTGTTACTGAGTAATGCTCGGTACTAAGGTAACAGAGATTCTGTCAAAAAATAAATGATCCGGCTCGAAGGAACATTGTGATACTTACATAATTGTGTTAAGGTAGTTTTTAACATGAAAGTGTTGAATGTATAGAAACGTCGTGTTTTTAACGTAAACGTATATTTAGGGCTGAAATAACATTACAGCGTTCGACATTACAACACCTCCTTTTTCGAATCAAAACTTCTCACTGCGGTAGCTTCCATAAAAAAAGGTTGAGTGTATGCGCGTTAGGAGTTACATTTCTTTAGCATAAAAATAGATAATTATTTTAAACTAGCTTTTGCCCGCGGCTCCGCCCGCGTTAATTTCGGTTTTCTGCTATATGGGAAATTCTGACATAATCATAGATTATATAAAAATCCATAGAACTACTTTTACTTGACCTCTCGTACCTTAACGGCGGCTACTAAAACAGGAATCAAGCTGTATCTTCAATTCTATTGGACCAATTTTGATAAAACATACCACAGTATTTAAGTTAGAATAGTACCTTTAAGATTGTAACAGTTTAACTAAAATCTGCTCGCTGCTTTTTGCGTAAAGCCCGAATAAACAAACAAACATCAACGGATTTGGTTTCAAAAGCCCTTAATTAGTCGATCTGAGTAGTTTGTTTTTAAGTATCTTTGATTTATGAAAATTTGAAATTTAATAATTTTACGATAATAAATAGAATTATAAATTCACAGCCGACGGATATATGTATGTAGATAAAAATGACAGCTGACTGCTTCCTATATGCGCGTTGGTAGCTAACTGCACGACTAATTTCATTATGTAACGATAGATTTTAGTTAAACTATAAGTCTTAAAGGTACTATTCCAACTTAAATAGTGCAGTATGTTTCATCAAAATTGGTCTAGAAGATTGAAGTTATAGCTGAATCCCTGTTTTAGTAACCACCGTTAAGGCACGAGAGGTCAAGTAAAAGTGGTTCTTACGCTTTTTATATAAATCTATCATTGTGTCGGGATTCCCTGTGTAACAGAAACCCGACATTCACGCGAGTGTAACTACGGGAAAAAGCTTGTATTATATATATATTATATGGATTTAACACATTTAATGTTGGTATAATGTGTCAAATTTCGAAGACGATTGTTTGAGCGGAAATGCCGTAAAGGGGCAAAAACAGACGGATAGATTTTTATATTTAAATTTTTACAGTTTCTACCATTTTTGTTTGGTAATTTAATCTCGGCCAGTCTAAAGGTGACTAAACTCCGTGAACTGGATTTCATGACAAAGAAAGTTTATGAAAAATACCCATTTCCATACGGAATACGAAAAAAGCAAATGAATACGGCAAAAAGGTCCTTGAATGGAGACTACGTACTAGCAAGCGCAGAGTGGGACGGCCACCTACGAGATGGACCGACGACCTGGTGAGGATCGCTGGATCTCGCTGGATGCCCGTGGCTAGAGACTGGTCGCGCTGGAATTCGATTGGAGAGGCCTATGTTCAGCAGTGGACAGCTATGGGCTGAAATGATG
>WUAW01010429.1:16633-31480 GCA_017165845.1 Thaumetopoea pityocampa
TAAAACTCAACATTTTATATATATAAGGATATTTTAATATTATATATTTAAAAAAAAAAGAAATTATAACTTGCTATATTTTATAGGTTTCCTATCTAAATAAAGATCTTGCGAAGATAATTCTGCGCGTCAGAGGATTAACTCCAATTTTTTTTTTTTTTCAAAATTTATTGCTTATGGAAAAGTATCGTAAAAGCGGGTTCTATTTAATGGATTAAACATAAATAACATAAACATTTATATTAAGGTTTGTATTGGACCTAAATAAAATCACAATCGTTACTAACGTGTTAGCACTTGATGCCATGTGCCTCTGAGGTACAGAATTATCCTATACAGAATGGTAAATTTTACAATAGGTGCAAATGACAATGCGCAGATTTGATCATTTGTCGTCAACAGATCATAAGATCACCATCATAACAGCCCAGTCTATCGCTGGACACAGGACTTGATGATTCGATCACCCACAACCTTAGGGCATCGATCCGCTCAGTCAAATCACTTCGCCCGTATCTTTAATTTTTTGGGACTTCCATAGAACACGAAAATAAAACGCAAAAAGTTGTAATAACATTAATATGCATCGTTTGGATGGCAAAAAAACGAAAATCGTATGAATGTTGTGGAGATGGATTCCCTGCGGAGTATCTGTGGAGTCACACTGACTGATCGACTGAGAAATAGCGTGATAAGGGATCTGTGTCAGTTGAAGTATGATGTGGTGGACAAGGATTGAGAAAGGAAAGCTCCAATGGTCACTTAGAACGGACGAGTGAGGTTCGAATAGCGAAACAAATACACCGGACAAATGTGAACGCAAGTCTCGGAAGGTGCCTGGGAAAACCTAACTTAAACAAATCAACAACTTGTTTCAAAAAGGTTACATTCGTAGCTAAGGGCGCTACGAACGACGTGTGTATAAAAAAATGTATAAGGCGAGAGAAAGGTGTCAAAATCGTAGTATATGACGAACTGTGGCTTCTGCCTACCCTTATGAGATACCGGCGTGATTGTATGTATTTCCTAATATGTACTTTTTTCCACTTCTAATGATTAATATTAATCTAATGATAACATGAACTAATGTTCGTTAGAGAACTTTTCCGTTAAAAATCGTCGCACTCCATATTGTGACAGCAGTGATGGTTTCCTAGGAGTGTGGTGCCCGTGAAGCTCCAACTCACTGGAACACCGTCCATAGAAACAAGTGAATTTTAAATAGAGGTTGCCGTCATTCGCATGACGGTCTTCTTTATGTTGCTGAATAGTTTTCGCGTTGTCTCTGTTCAATAACGACGCAAAATGAATCACGACTGACGATATCTGAAGGTAATCTCAACAAATTATCTTGAATCTTTCATAGTTGCAGCGGAGCAATAAACAGGAATTTTAAATGCACCTTCGGTACGAGCTTTATATAAATAGCTATTTTAATATAATTGTTTTCATCGTTTAAATTATTAGAATTTAAATATTAACCATTTCCTTCTACAAACACATTTCTATATAGACGTTATTTCAAAAGACGTTATTGGTGGTAATTCTGTGGTAACACAACTATATTTAGGCTCTCCCCGTCTTTTTCTAACGTCAAACACCAAAGCGAGATAGCATCTTATCACAGCGATAACAATTAGTCCTTTACACTGACTGTCGGGTGTTCAAATTAAAAACTGAAGTAGTGGTATTATGGTTTTATTAACCGACTGTACCGAATATGACATTTACATATACGTTGTACTTAATTATAAAGCGTGCCCAAACCGTGTGTGTGTGTTAACACCGTGAGCGCGGGGCGACAACTTTACTAATCTTACGAGTGTTGGTTGAAGGATTATCTTCATGGTGAAATATCTATCGAGATCATCGAATCCATGGAATCGTCCGTGGTAGCTACCGTTTATTCAACCTGTCCCCCTAGCCAAGTAGACATTCTTCAATAGGCCAAGTCACACGTGACTCATCGAATAGAAGTGTCATTCCAATACATTTTTTTCGTTTCTATTAGCGATAACGATTGTCGAATGTCAACTTGGCTAGGGGGCTGATGGTACGGACGGCGGGCGACGACTGGCGTGAGAACGCGTCCAGTCGCCCGGTCACAATGTTTTGTGTACTAAACAAAATCAAATTACATACAATGTGTCGCTACAGCAACAATTTTGGTTTTGTCAGTTTTGTTTAGACACGTCAAAGTTCTACATACAAATTTAAATTGTAATCTCGGAACGTGCCTATTAAAGATATGCAAAAACGTAACATTTTGACAGAAATATAGGTTAGTGATCGCTAAAAATGTTTTCTATCTGGTTTTGGTGTTTGGCATTAGAAAAAGATAGTGAGAGACTAAATTTAGTTTGTTTTACATCAGAATTGACACCAATGTATGGTCTCTGTGATGAGACTGCACTCGTCATCACCACTATGACTGACTTTTACATCCAACGTTTATGCTGTCACAATGGCTTCGTTCTCGTATGAAACCATGGCTTTAGTGACAAAATTAATTTAATGATAGAGGCGACACCCTTCGCAGCCACGTCTTTGGGTCCCTTTGTCGTTACATCGCTGTGTATTATTTACGGGCCTGTANTGCACTCGTCATCACCACTATGACTGACTTTTACATCCAACGTTTATGCTGTCACAATGGCTTCGTTCTCGTATGAAACCATGGCTTTAGTGACAAAATTAATTTAATGATAGAGACGACACCCTTCGCAGCCACGTCTTTGGGTCCCTTTGTCGTTACATCGCTGTGTATTATTTACGGGCCTGTACCAGTAAAAATGTGTAATGGTCATATTAATAAGTAACTTAAATATAATCTTACGTTGCTACATTTTCTTAAGTCTTCATACAAATATGTTACAACAAAGTCACTACCGGCTAGACGCCTGGACAGACTGGTCACTGCTCGGATGTTCAACCGTCCAAGTGCCCGGAGGTGCTGCGGCCACAGTAACGGCTCATGAATCATGAAAATGAATTTTTGTTTGTACGTTCTTCTATCACTGGTAAATTACTAGACTCGTTCGAAACAATTTCCCTATCATGAAAAAACGTTCCGATGGATGAAGTTTCAGTTAAAGTTTTATAACAAACATTAAATGAAACTTCATCCTGAGTGCCTACAATATTGCCGTGCAAATACAACGTTACCTTAATATCTCCGCAGGCGCGGTCTACGCGAGAATATTCAGGTCAGTAAATTAATAAGCGTAAACATTATTTATTTTACATAAATTTATTTTAAAGAGGTTGGAAGTTGTTTACCCCTTTTAATTTGCCAACCGAACATATAACTAACGAACCAAAGTTTTTGTTCGAACCAAGATGAGTGAGGGCACATGAATCCATATGTTCACTGAAGGCAATGTCTTCCAGGACTAGCACTATATTTATGTAGAAAACTGTATCCCGTAAATGATGTAGAAATTACGGAACGTGTTGGCGATACTAGAAGTAATGCGCACGCGCAGGTTCGAGTCCGAGGCGGGATCACTCCGACGATTCGGCCGGCGTGTGCCACGTTAGCCGCTCCTCGTAGAAAGCGATCACCTGCGGGAGAATTCATTTTGTTTAACCACTAGTCTAACAAGTGTTCAGCACTCGTCACCGCCGGCCGTGTGAGGAGATGTTGATAGTCATTGCCTATCCATAGAAATGGGCTTTTCTGGAATTCCATTCGGTTATTACAACAAATATGCTTGAAAAATGGCAAAAAATATTATTATCGTGTTAACGTTAGCGCCACATCACGCGTGCGTGATTAGCAGCGGAAGTGTTAAATGGTTGGATGTTTAATACCTGCCTCCGTAGCCAAGTTGTCTTTCTACAATCGTTAAGGCTAATAGAAAGGAAAATATGTATTGGAATGACATTTCTAATCGCCAAGTGACTTATCGATTAGAAATGTCATTCCAATACATATTTTCCTTTTACGATTGTAGAAAGTCAATTTGTCTAGGGAGGCTATTTGGTTGTCGCTATCAGAAAAACTTGTTTTTTGCTACGATTTAACTTTCACTGTACAATATATCATGAGGTCTACTAGCGCAAACCCGTATACAGTGCCGTAGCACGTTGGTAGGCTCTTACATAAAGTTTTTACACAGATGTTTATTTATTTTTTAACTGTCGGCCAACGTGCCGCGCACGTCGATGTTGTTTCTGCGACAAATGCCTACGGACGCGGTGCACACGTCGCTGGCGGTTTTGTAACAGAACAACTGGACGCGCGTACCACGTCTTTACAGCGCAATCAGTTAAAAGGTTCACATATATGTGTGCATTTCATTATTTGATCATAACTTCCAGAACCGACTTAAATCATTAAAATGATTATTAATTATATACCATAGCATTAAGTGTACCTTTACAAGTAAAATATATGTCGTATAAATATTATATTTGATAACTCGATTACTTTAAAGGTAAAACTTACTTGTTGTGGACATTTAACGTTGGCCACTTTAGCCGGCACCAACTCCGCTTCATCGGAATCTGCCCACTTGATTAAAAACATCAGCTCGCCCGTGGCGTCTGAAGCACCTAAAAACAAATATAAACAATCAGTCATATAATAGTTTAAGTGACACATGCCATGTTTTACAGTTCGAATATGTGTCTATGGACACAACTCCGACTATTTAAAATCACGGAAGAATTAATAAATAATTACCACTCGCTTCAAAGGGTGAATGAAAACATGGCGGGGACACATTATACCTGAGGGATTGTTTCGGCGGCGTGTGAAGCGTGCCAACCCGCGTTAGGCCAGCACAAAGCATACTCTAACCCCCTATCAATTCTGAGAGCACACTTGCGCTCTACAGTCCATATATATCTCCGGTAATAGTACAAAAAGAGAATGAGAAGGCCGAGTATAGGTGCCATATCTGGAATTCCTAATAAATTTTGCAATTGAATCAGGACATTAAGAGAATTACTGTTTGGCGTCCGTATACAGCGACACTACATCTTTTCCCGTGACTTATGAGAAATGAGGGATACACCAGCCCCCCTAGCGAAGTTGGCATTTGACAATCGTTATCGCTAATAGAAAAGAAAAAAATGTATTGAAATGACACTTCTACTCGAAGTCACGTGTGACTTGGCGATTAGAAGTGTCATTCCAATACATGTTTTCCTTTCTATTAGCGATAACGATTGTCGAATGTCAACTTGGCTAGGAGGGCAACAGAATTATCTTGCGATTCAATCAACACTTACTGTGATCTCAAGACGCCTGCCATATGTGCAGATTATAGCAAATATCTGCTTTTCATGGAGGAGGCCAATGTCCAGCCTTGGAGTTAGGCCAATAGCAGAGCTAAGAGCCAAAGCACGCCGTGTGTGCTCCTCCAACAAATCTTCATACCTCAAAAAGTGCAAGTGACAGGAGGGTGATGGAATATTAACACCGTCAGAATCGACAGAGTGAAAACTTAAAAGGTTAAAATGAAGGTATTCGGTGCTTGTCAAATGGATTCACGCCGTGGTTTCGATCGCAGCCCCGTACCACCGAGTTGTTTTTAATTCATGTGCAATCTACATACATTGTAGACACCAATGTACTCAACGGTGCATAAAATCTTGGAGAAACCTGCATGGGTGTGTGAAGTCTATCAACCCACACTAGGCCAGGGTGGTAAGAAAGAAAAAGTTTATTTGGTACAGCTAAAATAATACAGAAAAGAGAGAAAGAAAAATAACTGTACCAAATGGAAATCCAGCTCAGCATGGTGCCAGGCGGTATATCCGATGGTACTCTGCTGGATCCCTGGTCGAGTCGCTCAGACATCGAGCATACCACATATCCTCGTGTTTAAATATGGCTGTGATATGTAGTACCCCTACAATGGTAGACTATGACCTAATCCGTGATCCGTGAGATCCGTGCCAATGTAGTGGGGATGAATATAGACTGGGGATGAAATAGTTTATACCTATAATCTTCTCAGCTTTGAGTCCTTTCTCGAAGCCGTTCTTAACTTTTTCTTCCTTGCGTTTAGAGTCACGGTGCTCGTCGACCGAGGACACGCTGGTGCCGCGTCCCTTGCGGCCCGTGGACGTCTCCTCACTGGATTCGCGAACACGTTTCTTACCACTTCTGACACCATCTTCTGACTTCTTTGTACTTTTCTAAAAATTACAAGTGAGGGTAGTTAGAACCTACAGTTTACAGCATGCTGTTCTGACAAACACCTTTCGCCTCACAAAACATACATTTCTTCATACACTCTCCATAGTTACTATATATTTGACTTATTAAAAACAAATTGTTCATTAAGTCAATCTAAGTTGTCCCTGTGTCCACTTCCGACACCCACATTTGCTTGATATGTTAATTCCGGCAATCAGTCTAATTGTCTTTAAATGTAGCATATCCCTTTCTCGCCGTCGATCTTTATCGCCGTCATTATGTTTTATAATTTATATAATAAACTAGCTAAGCGGGTGAACTTTAAACCATCTAAAACAATTTCTTCGATTTTTCGGCTATTCCGTTAGGTTTTTCCTGATTTTATTTTTTCAAAAACCATCTCTGTTGAGGCGAACAAAACAAAAAAAAATATTCAAATCGGTCGAGCCGGAGTTTTCGCGAGACTAACACGCACGGCAATTGATTTTTATATATATACAGATGATTAAAAATCAATTTGATATATTTCGGATCCAAGTAAGGATTAAATTTAACATGGTTTTGGAAAACCTTTAAATTAAAACAAAAATCAGAGAAATCTTTTAAAACAGGATAGATTAGAAGGTATTTGCAATTCGCCGATGATATGTTGATGGGAGTTCATAAGGAAGCTGAAGAACGCCTAGCAAACAATGAAAGAGCTAGGCTATGCTTGGAGTTCCTCTTGTGATAAACATGGGCAATGAGGAAATCCACAGGCGAACCATAGAATCTTTTGAACCACCAATGTGGATGTAAAGATAGTAAAACTTAAGTTTTCAGTGTACGAACACATACTTAGAAGAACCAACGACACATTGCGGTTCCAAAATTGCGACCCTAAACTAGTAAGCGGGGTATGGTACTTACCAATCGCGAACTAGGTGGACCAATGAACTAATTTTCCAGGTTCAGTAGATGCAGGTAGCTCATAGCAATCATTAAAGAACATACGCCCAGCAGAGGACGCTACTGAGCCGATATAATGAGGATCATTTTATCCCGGTAATGTGTTTCCATGGGATAATAGTTAATGTTATTTTAAATTATCTGGTGGGCAAAGTCGCTAAAAAAAGCCAGTTTAAAATGAGATTACAATTAATTGTTCTGCACAGACATACAAATCTATTATAATAATACATTCATGTGTTTGTGAAAAACAATTTTGTTTGATTAGTAAATGACGATTTAAAAAGGGTTTACTTCTTTCTCCTTCCGGTTTTCTTCGAAAGTTTTAATGAGTTCCTCGCAGTCGAGGTTCTCGACGGGCTCCCATGTACTCTCCTCTTCTTTATACCCTTTCCATTTCAGCAAATACTGGATCTGAAATTCCATACATAGGAAAGTAATGTACATTGTACAATGTAATTTTATCACTCTTTTTGATTGTAAACTTAGACCATGTATCTATAGACACACGACTGTCGGGCGATAAACGTCCCCATCAAGCCAAATTGCAAGAATCCACCGCGTGCACTTGTTTTCAGTTTTTTTTTTTTTTTGAGATCTAGACAATAAAGGAAGCTGTAAAAGAATACTATTGTGCGTACCATTTAACATTGGTGGTAATTCTGCTATAACAGAACTTACGCAACATTTTTTGTATCGCTTGACAGAAATGTAGTTTGGTACTCGCTAAAAATGTTTGCTATCTCATTTTGGTGTTTGGCAATAGAAAAAGATAGGGAGATACATTAGAATTGACATCATTGTATGCGATAAATGCGTATACGTCAACTGTGGACACTTTTTGTCGTGAGTTTTGTATTAAACGTTGCCTCTATATCGATACGTCAACGGTTATGGAGGTAGCGAGCACAATTTGCAACAAACTACCGTTATGAAGTATGCTGAAGAATGATGTGGTAACAAGAATACCACGGGAAAGGATACAGGCATGGATACAATGTTATGTAGGAGTTCGCACCCACAAATTACTCTGTGTCCTACATACCCTTTATACCCCCATGGGTATCTTGGTATAATTCATTATTATAAGGTAAGATGGGTTGGCCGCTTTTCAGACCTCTTCCGGCTGGTTTCCCAGCAATTATATCTTGGAGCATTATGCTCTCAGTTGGCATCTCAGCGTGCATCTTGCTTATTTAACCAGCACGTTCACTTCCATTCTTTGTCTGGACTCACGGGATCCGCACAAAACGCTGTGTACCCCCTCACGACCCAACAGCTTCAAGGTAACAAAATATCAAAAGGAAAAGGGCATATTATGAACCGGGAAGATTCGACCCTCCACCTCTAAACTTGAGCCCGAGTATGAGAATGTTGTGTATATGGTAGGACATTTGAGGACCAATACATTTTGAGTTGCTGAAACTGAACAAAAAGCTAAATTTGAAAAGATACTGTCAGCCATTAGATAATTTAAAAACAGCCCTTCAAAAAAGAGGCAGGCGATGTTCAATAGAAAGGACATGCTATTTTGGGGACTCGTCAGAAACTCGCATTGCTAGGCTGGGAAATTCTGTCGCATTCACCATACTCCCGACACCTAGCGTCATCCGATTATCACCTGTTTCTGTCCTTATAAAAAATTTTCAAGGTCAAAAAATTCAATAACGAAGAAGACATCAGACAATTGCTGGTTCAATTTTTCCCCATCTAGAGAAAAGGCATTTTTTAAAAATATCATATAAAATCTGCCCTCATGCTGGCAAGTTATAAATAATGATGGCAATTATATTATTCAATAAAGTTTATTCACAATGTGAAAAATTTATGGTAATTGACATTAAGTCCTCCTGGGTTTATTGACTTGAAATAAATTTTAATCGATAGAGTACCCTGGCTTTTGTACATACATATATACACTCACGCCGATATCCCATAAGGGTAGGCAGAGACCATAGTACATACTACATACATACAGTCATGCCTCTTTCCCATTGGGGTAGGCAGAGACGACTTCTTTCCACCTGCTACGATCTTTAATGTAGCAAAGTGGCTATTCGCTGCCCGCGCGAGCAACGAGACGTGTCGCATGGCGAACCACGGCGCCGCCGTTTTATAAGGTTTAAAAGTGTTAAAGTTCCTCATTGCGTTTCAATGACTTAACAGAGAGGAAAGGAAAGAGGATGAGTATAAAAGATGTATTGAATAAGAAATATGGAATTTAGGAAAAGGACAATAGGATACTACTCTCTGGGAAGGAGTAAGAAGAGACAGTAGAAGCTCAGGGGGCCAGGGTCCTTTACCCATATACTTTAGTCTGTCTGCAAGACAGGCTAAAGACTAAATACTCCCTAACCTGATTTTAATCCTGTGGCTATTGTAGATTTTAAAAATCCCACTTGTCACAATCACAATCACTTGACACATGTTTATTATTACTATTTATTTAGTGGCACCTATTTTTGGCCATTTATTGTGTTATTTTGTTCTCAAGGAAGATTTTTACACTCACCACTACAATAAAGTCGTAAGTATTTATATTATAATATTTATATTATAATATGTATAATATAAATATTATAATATGTGCTAGGACAACAAAGCAAGAAGAAGCATGTTAGAGAAGATGCATGAGCCGAGTGAACATGCGGCCGCAGAGGCCAGGGAGTGGTACTAAATAAGTTGTAATAATTTATGATTTTTGTAAGGTAGCTGACATAATTATACAAAATACCAAGGTATGGCTGTCTCCTTATGGCTGTGTCCCTTTCAAATTTATTAAATGTTCACAAAGTTGTAAGGGATTATATTCCTGATTATAGAATTCTGTACACTTCCTAGCATAATTTTAACACAAATTTAAATTAAAAATAGTACCAGGGGCTAGTTCCTTCTCCATTTCACCTTTGCTAATGTATTCAAAATTTTTTATGACATTATTTTTTTTAAAAATCATTAATTTTTCTCTATGAATATTTTTTCATTGTAATCGATATTTTTCTATAATAATTGACAGTACTATTAAAACAATATTATACAGTTGTTAACACTGATTTATGAGCATAATATTTTTTTTATATGTAATGACAGACCTGTGGAGTAAATATGTGTGATTTCAAAAATTTCAAATATTTCTCCTCAAAAATGGTTGAACTACACCAAATGGGACTTAAAATTTACAATAGCTGTGGGCAATCTATCAATTAAAATTTATTTTAAGTCAATATACCTGACCTGACCTAATGTAAAGAATTACATAAATTTTTTTTTATATAAGAGGGGACAAATGGACAAGCAGGTCACCTGATGGTAAGTGGTCACTGCTGCCCATAGACACCCGCAACACCAGAAGGATTGCAGATGTGTTGCTGGCCTTTAAGTGTAAACTCATTTCTTGGTCCCCCTCATGATGGTAACGCATGGAAAAAAATTGCGTGAGAAACTCACAGTGGTAGATCACAAACTATCCAAGTGATGATAGTGAAATTTTAAATTTTGGCGAGATGTGCGATGATGGAATTCAGAGGTTGGAATTAGTCCAAACAATTCCTCTGAACACTCCCCATGATAGATATGGTAGAAGATGCAGAGAGATGCTAAGTTCCTCCGCAGGGCCAGTGGGTCTAGCCGATTTGAGATCACTTGGTTGTTGACTATTCACGCCGCTCTCTTGGTTGTTGAGTATTCAGCAGAATACTGTCAAAAGTTTGAAGCTGCAACCCAAAATTAAGAACAGTATTCCATGTCAGGCCCAACTTGTGTCTTATAAAGTAGCAAGAAATGGACTGTTGTAAAATACCAACCCAATATTCCAAGCACACCAAGCTGTTTAGAGGCCAGGTTAGTCTTTCCAACCAAATGGTTACGAAACAGAACGTCACTCGTTATATTAATACCAAGGATCCCAACAAGTGTCAACAAGAGTAGTCCCTGAAACGGGGATTGGCCCAAATCATCATTTGTTCAGCCTTTAGAAAGTCTCACAATACTGTTTAATTCTCATGTGTTGCAGATTCATTTATTTTTGAAGATTAAGACTAACGGTACCGCAAAAAGATAGAGTAAAAAGTATGAGATGAAGCGTTTACCTCTGTATAACGGAAAAAAGAAAACGGGTAATTTTAAGATACTTCAATGTTTCCAACATTTCTTGCTTGATTACAGGCAACGCTGATTTTCGCGCCTACTACTGCGACAGCTACATTTTTTTGGTCATCGTATTTCTATTGCAGCCACATACTTCTGCTTTACAATGGTATACCGTGGCAAGCCCCCAGCTTCTAGGTCCTAAGATCAGCGCGCATGCCGCCCGCCTCGGAGGTTGCCGCTAACCCAATTTCAACAAGCAATGTGAAAACGTTTGAATATTACAATAGATATATTTCCTTCATATTATCCCCCATACCGCTCAGACAAAGCCGCGACAGTAAAACCTAAAATATATACTAGATCTAAAACTTAATAGATACCTTTCCTTTGACGGTTCTTTTATCAAGAACTTTCTCGACAACATATTCTTCTTCTGTGGATTGATCACTCGCATCAGTTTTCTTATCCTTTTTTCCCATTTTTCTAAACTAATGTTTCCTAAAATTAATATCGTAAACTTCACACACTACCTACTTTTGAAGCGTCGCGTCACTAATATCTCAAAATGGCGTGGCGTGGCAGTAGCTGTTAAAAGGAGCATTCAAAACAAACATGGCGTTCTCATCGTACACGGAGCATTTTTAATGTATTTATGGCCTAGTATCTAAAAGGTTTAGGCCAAATCATCATTTAACACACATAGTTTCGACAATTTTTTTAACAATAAAACGTTAATGTACATATCACATAGCTTCCTGGGAGTATAGACATTTATCTGAAGATTACCATATTGAACTATCCCTTGCTCTCTATCGTCTAATAGACTCCTTTCCCCTCAAGACTTAGCAGTATGGCTTTGCTCCGTCGCCAGTGACTTCATTTGTTCTGTGGGAAGTTTGGCGACAACCATCTTTATTCAAAGCGACAACCCAAGTGAAGCATCACTTTACGTTTTTTCTTAACATTTTATATAGTTTGTTGTGATTAATTGTCAATAATCGTGAACAATATTAAAACATTGGAATAAAACCTGTGACTAACATTGCTATGTTAGACACAGTTTTATTCCAGTGTAACCGTATTTTTTCAAGGAAGTGGGCTTCATACAGATACTCTTGCCAGTCAATGTGTTATAGTTATATTCAGATTGGCTTCAAAACTCCCAAGAAGCATAAAAATGTAATACATCGGCATTTTATTGGTATATTGACGAAATTTAATACAATCAAGACTGTGCAGCATGGCTTTGTTTCTCCGCCTGTCGATATGGACGAAATAAACTACTACATTATGTGGTCTGTGGTTATGTTATGTACAAAAAAAAACTAATTTGCAGTATAACTTTTATTTGTACTAAGTTTCTACCAAAGAGTAAAATAATATATACCTACTGAAAGTTTCTACGCACTACTTTTTGCTAGAGAATGTGGTCTCTTTGAATTGACGTCTTTTCAAAAACCAATAAATATAACACCAGAAACATATTATTAAATTAATAAGTAAAACTTAATTGTCAATAAATTTGTAAAATTACCTATCAAAGGGATGAATGTTATTAAAAAATAAAGCCTCAAATTAAGGATAGTATTTCTACTTTTCTGCCTTTACTACTTTACCTACAACTTATTCTTGTAGAAAGTCAAAAATAATCCATTACTGTATACATGAGCCATACACGCAATAAGGAGATTTTAAAGGAAAAACTGTCAGCGTTTTGCATTGATTTATGCACTTAATTATGTATTTTCGCATTTAAATACAAACGTTTACCATTTGTGTTTGTCTGATTGTAATGATTTTCAGTCTATAAAAAAGTGTTTTATATCTTTTACTTCCAGTCAGTATCCACCAAAGAGTAAAGAAATATATACTGAAAAGGAATCTTTTGAATTCTTCAAATTAACTTTGTCCTACAAATTAACAGAAGTCCCAAGGTGGTGTAACAGAAGTCCCAAGGTGGTGTTGGGTTTATCGTTCACAAGACTCTCATGAACAACATTGTGTCCATCGGNTATGTGGAGGATAATGGCTTGTTAGTTTTATTACCGTAGGTGCAATTTTAGTCTGTGCTGTGTGACTATTATTGTTCTTGTAACATTTATAATGGCATTCTCTAACTAACTTCACACTTGTTTCATTCATATTTGACGTATCAATCAAAACAAGTTCAACGATGAACAGTGTATTGCAAATCGCAGCAGTTTCATTTTAGTCCGACAGACACTTTGATGAATTGTGTGTGTTTCGCCTCGGTGATTCACGTAACAAAATTTGTGCAAGTTGTAAAAAAAATAAACATTAAACTAATGGTTACAGTGTTGTGTTAATCTATAAAACTGTGCGCTTATAGAAACCGAAGAATTCAAAAAGGTGTTGTGTCGACTAGAGTGATTTCAAATTGACTTTGACGTCACTCTGTACTTGCGAGTCTCGCGACAACCAATTGGTTGGCGCCAAAGAAAAAATAAGTAACTGTAGTAGTTACGTGTTTTGAATCTCTTGGTTACGTGGTTAATTATTTTTGTTTTCGAATGGATCATGAAAGGTAAATTTTGAACTGGAACAGTTGAAAATATGCTTCTAAAATGTACTGCAGACGGCAGGCCGATCAAAGTAAACGGAGCAACACTGAATCAAGGAGCTGGTGCGAGAGGTAAGGTCGGAAATGATTTATTATTCGTATTTTCCATTTTTTTTAATTTACATCATTACTAACAGCTAAAATAAAATTGTTAATCGCTTTTCTTGCATTCATCATTTATATACAAAAACAATTCTTTATGGATAGGTAATTACAATTTTCTTCTACGTATCCTGTATGCTATCTGTATTTTATGTACATTCTTTTTTCAGATTTCATTAAAACAATCTAAGCAGATTCGACGGATCAGCTGATGCCTAGTATCAATTTTATTAAAACGCATACGCAGCTATAATGTGTAGTTACACATTATAGCTGCGTATGTGTTTTAATAAAAGCAAATAATTTAATAAAACTGGAGTCCCATGATGCAACCTATTTACAAATAATAAAAATTAATGTTTTAATGCGACATTAATCTTTTTTTTATGTACATTATTTGGTAGGATTACAATTTTTTTGTAGTATTTTATGGTTTGCCTTTTAAATTGAAAGGTCTTGTATCTTAATATCATTTGTAAACTATAGACGCTTTTTAGCATTCGTAAACTAAAATATCGTTTCGTTAACGCTTGTCAAAACATCACTTACGATTACGATATGTTACGATATGTGCAAGGAATAGGAGTCGGCAACAGAGAAACGATTTCAATCTATTCTGTAATTTCGAACAAATAGATAACTTGTAAAGTTGCCTACGATTTTTCTATTTGTTCTAAGCACGTGACTTATCATTGAGAACGTTATTCCCATGCTTTACAAATGTAGAAATTCGAATTGCCTCCTGCAGGCCTTTATAACTGCTTCAAAAACACGTAAAACAGTTGGTGCTAGTTTAGATTTTTACATGCCCAGGATTGAATGGAGCGGTGGTGATGGATTATGGTGACTACAGGGATGACGTGGTAGTCAGTCAGTAAAGTAATTATCTTTATCCCAAGATAATCATGACCACGTACTAGCAAGCGCAGTGTGGGACGGCCACCTACGAGATGGACCGACGACCTGGTGAAGATTG
>WUAW01010435.1:24781-39272 GCA_017165845.1 Thaumetopoea pityocampa
ATATATATATATATATATATATATATATATATATATATATATATATATATATATATATATATATACGTGTCTTTAAATAAATACGTAACATTACAATATTTTACTAAGAAGAATCCTATAAATTGTTTTGTGACGTTTAAAAGAATTAGGTGATATAATCTACTTGTTCGACTTAAAGTTCTACTACAGTATTTTGAATTTTAAATAGGCTATCTAACAATCCATTCTCACACACTTCAAATTGTCCGCCATTTTAAAGAGTATCATAGACTGTCTCCAAAGTTGAAAGGAAAATTATATAGACATATAAGATCGTTCCTATATATAGCACCGAGTACTGTCGACCTTTCCAAGAAAATTTCATGTCACGGAGTTTGAGTGGCGTTCATAGAAATTCAAGTAACAAATCGATATGTGTTTTTAGTACCTTCTACACCCACTAAGACGCATATCGGCGGTTTTTAGGTACTAACTCGCGGACAAATTACATTATTACGCCGAAACTCACAGATGCATCCAGTGCAATATAAATTGAATTTAATACAGTCGGAATACATTTAATATTTCACTAAACGCAAAAGCCCCCGATGAACAAAGTGGAGCGCTCGCGTCATTATGGATAATTTTATGTCATTTTATTATAAAAAGAAAGTGCAATAAAACATTTTAGTTAAGTATAAATTTCATTTAATAAAGAAAGTTAAACCGATAAAATTTTACTATATTTTGGTGGAACGCGAAGCAAAATTGAATATTATACATTACATTGAAACGTTTTGTAATTGAAATTGTAGACATTATCAAAATAGAGCATGAACAAGAATCAAAATATAAGAACGATTTAATTATAGACTACCTTAGAACTGGTGAATAATTATTTTGTTCAGATCCATTTGACAAGGTTATAATTGTGAAAAAAAGAAAACATATGAAATATTATATCTTTGTTAGTATAATTAACCAAATCAACGAGCAACGGAAAGAGTTATGTTCAAGATTTCCAAGCTAGACAATCCATAGTGAGATAATCCGCAGGAAAACTAGAGTCGCCCATGTAGCTGAAAGGATTGCAAAGCTGGAGTGGCAGTGGGCGGGGCACATAGCTCGCAGAACCGATGGACGTTGGGGTCTTAGTGCTATAGTGGCGACCCCGAACTGGAAAGCGTAGCGTGGTTCTGCTTCCAACTAGGTGGACTGACGACCTGCTGAAGGTCGCGGGCAATCGGTGAATCCAGGCGGCTCATAATCGCTCGGTGCGGCAATCATTAGAGGAGGCCTATGTCCAGCAGTGGATGTTCGTGGACTGATATAATAATGATTAGTGTTATTACAATTTTTGGAAGAATTTCCGCACTGGGAAGTGCTGAAAACCACCAAACACCAAGCCTACGCATGAGGAAACTCAAATACTGATATGCTCTTGATGAGCAGTAGTGTTGTAATATAAGAACACGTACCTTTGGGTCTTCTATTGATTTGTTATTTAGATTTCTGTGTTGACGTTACATGGTCTGATTTTGACTCAGATTTTTTTGTATTCTTAAAGTGGCACAGATGCCTCACGAAAGTCAATTCAGATGATTGAGCAATATTAAGCGCCAGTTGTACTTTGCTATATTCTAAACATATCAACGATAATTCTAATTTTATGACTACATCCTGCTTTCAGATTTTAAACAATCGGAATCATGCAGACGATTGAATCCGTATACTGACAGCAGTTTTGGATCAAAATATTCGTCAATATATCAAGAATTCCTACTAATGTGTCTAGGTACGCGACAAGATCACTATGCCAATTTTTACTCAAGTTAGTGCGAAGTACCTTTTATTCGAAGCAGGAACTGAAACTCCAGCTGAAAAGTGCTAAGCAAGCGTGATGTCATTGTATACACTTACCAAATCTTATAAATTTATTATTACTTATTATTATTATACCAATTTTTAATTTCATTGGTAACCTAGGCTGTGACTATATTGCCCCCAACGCAGATGAATACTCGAGTACCCCACGTGGCCGAGCGCATGGAGCTTTAGAAAAACGCGTGCAGTTTTTAGTTGATGAAAACCCCACGTTGTGTCGTGCTCTCGACACAGCGGTATGCGTTAAGCATTTTCTGCGGGGGAAAAATGATTAAGAAATTGTATCAATTCACCTAAGGTTTTTAAGCTTTCTACAGCTTTAAACCCGCTAATCTATCGGATCCAATTACGGGGAGTTGTTAAATTACTTAGGCTTAAACGATATTAAGTGTTGAGCCCTTTTCGATGACACACCGAACATTGACCTTAAGGCTAGATTATGTACTATTATAGTAAAATTAATCCTATAATCCTATTCCAAAATTCCATATTCCTTGCTCAATACACCTTTCCTACCTCATCCTTTTTCCTTTCCTCTCCATTAAGTCGCGGGAACACAATGAGGAACTTTAATATTTTTAACCTTATAAATTGCGGCGTCGTGGTTCGCCACCCGACAAGTCTCGTTGCCCGCGGGGGCGAAATGTGGGCTGCGGATAGCCACTCTGCTACATTGAATGATCGTAGCAAGTGGAAAGAAGTGGTCTCTGCCTATCCCAATGGGAAAGAGGCGTGACTGTATGTATGTAGTACATACTATGGTCTCTGCCGACACTTATGGGATATCGGCGAGAGTGTATGTATATATGTATTATATAGTATATAGTGAAATTCCACAAAAAGAGATGGAGTAACACTATTATTAGTCTTCACCTATTTCCGTAGATGCTGCGCGAACTACGTGAGGGATGCAGCGGGGTAACAGCAGTTATCGTGCGATTCTACTAACATTATTATTTATTTATTTAATTAATCGTACAAGACAAAACAATATACATTACACAGAACCCCAAAAAACCGAAATCTCGGTTTGACTGTTGTGAACATCCACGACGATAGTCAAGGCACATGCCAAGGTAATAACCTCTTTGTTTCGAAAGAGGCCTGTGTGCAGCAGAGGACTTCCACGGACTTGTGAGGACGATATTGAAATTTCGTATGATCGTCTGTTTGTGCTGTGTATTTAATGTTGTCTCTTAACGGCTTAACCTTTGCTAGGTTATTTACCATAAATATAAGGAAATATTAGTACTTTTCAGTAATGCTCTAATGGTTCAATATTCTAAATTAATTACCTAAAAGTTTTATGCTGTTTCAGAACGGTTCGTTATTCTTATCATCTGTCAAAAAATCTTGAAACACTATTAGTTAACATTACAACTATTACATCGATAAAATATAAATAGAATTCAATAAAGTTACCGCACTGAATGTCAGATTCAACTCATATAAGCCGTCAAGATCCGTGCATGACTTTACTAACTTCAATGAAGAAGGAGTACAACACAAAACAAGAAACTATCAGACTAACAATATCGCAGTATAGTTGGTCGACTCGACAGTTCTAGGACAATACATCACTACGATTGAGTTTGAAGACGCGAGACCATTCACACTTCAGCATCGTTCGATTAAAACGCTAACAGTCTGGTCTGTTTACTTAATTAATGTGAATCCTTAGCGGTGCCACTGAAAAGAGATTTTAATTAAATACGACCGCGGAACTCGTGTACTTTGGGTGAAAAACACCTCGGGGAAATTACGGAAATTATTTTTAAGGAATCAAATCAAATTAATTTGAAGTGTTTTGTCTGATCTATGATACGAATACATTTTAGGTGATCTGAAAAATAGAAGAATGTTATATTTTGTAGTGCCTACACAGTGTCACTCCATTGGCGAAGGGATAACATTTTTAAAAGAAAAACTGTTCACGAAAAACTGTTAATAATATAATGCGAAATCCATGAAAATCAGGATTTCCAATTCAAATTTTTTCACGTATATCCATCCGAAGACCATGATATCAGTCTTCATAATCAAATTCCTTTAAACGTAAAATTAACTGTTAGCGTTTTTAAACACGAATACTAAATAATAATACTACATAATACGAACTAAGTAACGGTGGTGACGTATCAGAGTATATATTACCCATGTCCGACCCGAGAGGCGCCGTAAGCGACATCAATTAGAATTAGCGGGCACATGCGTGAACGGCGCTAATTGTTGGATTGAGCGAATATAATTTAGGGGCAATGTGTAGTGGACGGAATAAAGGTACCGCTAGTGCATCAGAAGTAGGATTTTGAAAGATTTCTGTTTGAATTTTTAAAGATTCTCCAGTAGCACCATTTTTTTTGTCGCGATCCCACATCTTGCGGATTGTGTCAAACTCGTATTGACAAAAAAACTCTGCGATAGCCCTTTACCGACACTTAAGAAAGGCTTCGGAGTCCACTGTGGATGATCCACCGATGCCACCCAGTGCCTCGCTCATTCGAGCACATCTCGAGGACACTTTAATGCGCTTACGACGGCATAAACCACGCTTGCCACAGTACTATGTTGGAATCGCATATATAGACGCTAATGTTTGCGATCCCGAAACCTCCTGCCAAGTGTTAAAGCGGCAGATAGCTCCAGTAGCACCAAGAATCGAAAAGTTTGGTGTGGTCAGTTCTATCACCCATTGTACAGACAACCGAGAGTCGCGGGTAAGCATTGAATACTTAATATCGTTTATCGAGGCGCTCTATGGGAGTGGCCCATATCCCGCAATGAACGTTTTAAATCTAGTAATGAAAACCTGCAGCTTGCTCCCATTGAAAATATGCCGGTGATCTATGGTTTTATATACATTTTCCTGGATCAATTAACAATCTATATCAGTGATTCTTAACCTATTTTAGTCGCGGCACACTTTTAAAAGATTTAAAAATTTGGCGGCACATAAAGAAAAAGATAATTTTAAAAGTTGAATGTAAAATAAAATAATATGTACCACAAAAACAACAGTGCGTTTATTAAGGGATTGATTACCAGTTAATGGTGAGAATACTTTTAATGAGAAATTTGAGCTTGATGTTTTTGATAATTTCATTTACATTTAGTCGTAAAAATTACAATGCTACTAAAGCTAAAATTTGACGGCACACTAAGAATTTGGCGGCACACAAAAGTGCCGCGGCACAACGGTTGAGAATCACTGATCTATATATTATCTACCCCTCTACAAATTTGAAAATTTGAAAACTACCGCTAGTCCCGAGATTATAATAAATTGGAAAACCTCCGAATCAGTGACTGTACCATGGAGAGATATGTATAACTTGACAGAGGAACAGACAAGCGAATTCATCCGTGTTGGTTCGGATATCGGGGATTGTCTTGACACGTATCCAATTCCACCAACTTTATTGAATGAAAATTACTATACAGACAGACCAGAAAACAAAGATGAATATAGTATGAAGAGCTATTTTTATTCAATTCTTAGTAAAGACTGGATCTAATTTATGACATCAAACTTTACATTTGAATTCTATGAAACTTCGAATCTCTTCTGATCCGCAACAATCAGTGTGCATAATAAAATACTCATATCATATCAATACGCCGACCGGTTTGAAGTAAATTAAGCTAATATGGCAGCGATTTCATCAATTAGAGTTATTTCCGTCGGGAATTCACTAAAACGACAAAAAAGGGAAAACGGGTGACGTCACCTTGTGTTTCGATACAGTATCAGGATGCGCGAACGCATTCTTCAGCATATACGTCAGAGGGCGCATCGACCTCGCCTTTTATATTGTTTTATTGGTTTGACCTCTGTAACTAAAAATAGCGAAGCACATTTCAATAATTTTATCTTCTTATAATCCTGTGTGGTTGTCAGTTTCCAGTTAATATTTTTTTTATATTATATATATAAAAAAGGAGACAAATGAACAAACGGTCACCTCATGACAAGCAATCACATCAAGTCTAGGGCGGACATCTACGATACCAGAGCAATCACTAATTATTTACCGGTCTTTTAGGAAGACAGACGTTTCTGGAAGTTTCTTTTCTTGAGGTTTCTGGAGCATTCTCCATGACAAAGGCGATAAGAAAACTACTACTTTGTCAAATTGACTTATTGAAAATAAATGGTAGTCACAATAGTAAAACGCCACTCCATCATATAAATGTTTCAGAGTCGTCTGTCTAAAAGTCATTTAGCATTAATTCAAATGTATGAAGTCGCACCAATTATAAAATAAAAAGATGTACTTTTCAAAACTGAGATTAAAGCGACACCTATATTTCGAATAACTTGAGAAATTAATATTTGCTAGTATCAAAATAGGGACTTTGTGTTTTGAACGTGTTACAATAAGATTGCTTTTACTTCTCTTGTCGTTGGTTTCTTATATAAAAAAAAACAAGTTAAAATAATTTCAACAAACTTATCTGATTAAATTTAATTGCAAGATACGACTGTCCTTTTCCCTAACCACCATTTTTTTTTATAATTTACCTAGCCTATGTTACCAGAGATAATACAATAATATAGTATGTGTACACTTTTTTATCATCTATCTCCAAACTGTGTCTTGGGTTCTAGACAACGATACACTTACTTATATAAATAAATGCTAATACATATATAAATAAACATCAATGTCTCAGTTACAAGCAATCGTGTTCATTACATAAAGTCTGCCCCTACCAGGCATCGAACCCGGGATCAATTGGTACAAAAAGTAGCATAATTACAACCAAACCAATCAGTCGTCAAATAATGTAAAGATTCAAACAATACCACACACACATTATACTCATAAATCAATTGAGGCTTTTAGGAATTGTAGGAATAAAGAGACCCATTAATTCCAAAACAATACACACTTTTCTTGTGCACTCGTGTAAATCCATAACAATAACGCATAATAACGTAGCACAAGAACATAATATAATGCTTTTTGTATGTAACATTATTTATATATGAGTATATAATAACAACAACATAAAGCTTTGTAAATGAAATTAACACAAGTTTCCAACTAAATGGAAGTTTTTTTTACAATATTTAAACTAGTACTTGACTACAATCCCACGTGATGGTAAGTGGCGATGTAACCTACGGTGGTGAAACGTATTAGCTTAATAAAAACCTATTCACTCTCGTCTTAGTAACTTTAGATGACACATTTCTTCCTTCAATCAAAAATTCTATGCGAATATATCCATCCCATCCACTGAATCGATATCGGACGCTCAAAACTTCGGCTTTCTTCGTACTGTGCAATCTAATAACACGAGTTTAGCTACACCAAAACAAACTGTGAAAGCACTCCCAATTTTGAATTTTATATTCGCATTTACATTTGAAATGAAATGATATTGATTTCTCTATTTGTTAGAGCGCTTTTTCGGAACGCATGCAGCATGACAATCTAATTTACGCTGGCCACTATTGGGGACGGCGATGGGCGACAACCCGCCTCAAAATGTGGCTCGTGATTCACTTTGCTATATATAAAAGAATTAAAGAATTTTTTTGGGTCCTTACTGATACTGGTATAACTTGTAACTTGTCGTGGTTATTAATATGATTACGACTACTAGCTGATAGATATGAAGTAGCAGGAGTATATATCTTCATGACGCCTGCTAAGCATGAAGGGGATGTTCTTTTAAACAAAACTAACGTCTAGCAGTATAGCAGTAAGCCCAAATAAACTGCGTGCAAATCGGTAACAAGGCATCCTTATATGCTCATTCAGGGCAGCTATTCTTTGAAAACCCCCGTAACTATTGTTTACAGTAACTGAAAGAAGTGAACAATTACCTTTTAAAATACCACGCAATATTACAATTACATAATAATACATAATAATTAAATAGCACCTTTACTAAAAACAAAAGCAAATACACCGTAAGTGCTATATTTGTATATACGTAAATCCTAAGCCGTCGCATAACCCCCTCATTTGTATCAAAGGTTTTTGTCGCGCACTTTCTTATGTAACTCTTAGAACGATGTCTCTGTCTAACACCGAATAAAACAGAACTGTTATGCCGGTCGCCTTATAAATTTTATCGCCAAGATATTTATTATATGAAGAAATAATTACTTCAATTACTTATTACAAGTGGCCGGTGACGGGCAGCAACGTCAGCGGCTCTGCGATCTCCTGCCCATTTGCCAAGCGTGGGTATTGTGGCAAACCCCATTAATGTATATATTATAAATACATAAAAATACAAATCACAAAGACGTATTTAAAGTAATATTATCTCAAGCGGTTATGAATCACATACAAACGATAAGCTATGAACTCACCGGTCATAATTAATTAATAATGTGTACACAATACACGTGTGATAATACACGACGAGCCTAATATCGCTTGCGAAATGTAGATAGAACATGTTTCAAGTTAAAGTGTTACAAGAACAAATTGAATGATTAATTTATACATATAAGGTTGTATGGAATCGATCACTATTTGATGTGTGGCAGAAAGTGGCGTATAAAAAATTATAGTAGACTTGGAAATATCCGGGTGTGGATAATTCAGATAAAGCGGAACCTAACCTCTGCCTGACCGGGATTATAGTGCTATGCTGGTCACTCAAATTAAAAGTGAATTGAGTCTTAAAGCGAATCAGGTACAGCTTCAACAAATTGCATAAATGTAGGAAAAAATTTATATTTTTTTTAATGTCATTTTAATAATGTTAATTTCAATACAGTTCAAGGTTTAGTACCTGCGCAAGGACTGGAAGTTTGGAATGTTATGCTGTACACATAAAAAGGAGATACTTTACGATAATCTTCACATTTCATACATTTTGGAGATCGCGTTAAACGTTCGTTAAATTACATGATAATGCTGCTGCTCATTATTCTGCTGCATTCCTCTACTGGATCTCACACCGTCCACGGGGAGTGATGGAGTGGCGCTGTTATGATGCCAGCGCCACATGGCGACTTCAACAGTAAATCGTTTCTCTAGAAAATAAACGTGCTAAGTACAAAATCAATGAAGTTCCACGAGTCAATTTAAAGTGTAAAAAGAAGCCCTAAAGTATTATGAATTATTATTATATATTTGTATATTTTAGTGGAGACATAAATACAAAAATTTACATTTGTAATTCAACAAATGATACACAATATTTTACGACTTATCAAACTGCATGAACTGCTGCTCTTTTGGAAAATTACCGATTCTGTAATTAGCATGTTTATATTCTAGAGCATCGATATAAACTTTTTCATACCTCTGTTTTCACGTTTAAGATGAAAAATGGTTCGTAATTATCTCTATCATTACTTTTTGCTGTCTAAAAACATTATTGTTGACATATAAAATGGGTATGCCAATTTTAATATAAATTATAAATCCGTTTAGGACGACATGTACGACAGGACGAGATCATCGTCGTCCTGTCCTTCTCCTCGTGTTCGCTTGAACCACCGGGTGGCGACCTATTTCACTACAATGGTACCACGCATCTTCAACAGGCGCCGCTCTTAAGTGATGACATTTGAAGTCTGAATCGCGCGAATGAAGTTTAACAGCGACTTAGCGTATATACAACGTCTCGATATCAACCGTCGGGACAGTGGCAGGCCCCGTCAGATATAACGCCCGTCTGGCCTGAAAATCTTCCCTTTTCCGATACTGCCACTCCTGCCACATTTCGGCCCATAACTGCTGACGTGATTATCAATATCATCACGGGTCATAATCACCGTACATATACATCAACAACAACTTTTTTCATCTACAAAGTCATGGTAGAGATAGTGTTTATTAGTTAACTTCATCATAGCAAATGACAATAAAATAATATTAAAAGATTAGATATGATATTGAAATTCATGGATGATAAATTTGAAACCCAAATATGTTTGCCTAATTAGGATAAAAAGAGTTCCTGAGAAATCGTTCTTGCAAAGCGAAACATTTGTTTTGGGTTCTGTTACAAAAAATACTTAGGATCATAAAACTTGTGAACATAAACGCGTATGATGCATAAGACGCATTTGCAATCCATTTTCCGATTGCTTATTCAAATCTTTAAACATACATGAACTGAACACACCACGGTACCTACCTAATACGCGCCCTAATGAATTAGCTACTTTAGGTGTAAATTGGCATGCGAGGTGCTTGCGTCTTAATACGGGGCCCGCATTGCCAATTGCCGATCTGGTGGCAATTTAATCTATACATCGGCGCTATTTCTCGCCAGAATATGTTGGATTTAACGGAATTAGTACATAATTATCCGAGTTCGACAGAGGTTAATCGGTGTTAGGTAAACAATTTACATTACGTGCACTGTATTTATAAATATGGGTTCTAATCTCCTTTGTACCTATGGTTTACAAATAAAGATGATTTAAATTGTTTGTTAATGCTTAATATCAGTAATATTGACCTATACGTACTTGCTATGGAAGCAAATAATGGAGGGGTACATAGCACATATCTCCTACGTCAATCACTCTACCTAGATTATATGTTAGCCTCGATATTGCACTGATAATAAAACGGTGCGCGTTTAGCATGTAAGTTTAAAATGGCGTGACGATATTGAAGTAGACGCCTGATCGGAACAGTGGCAGTGACCTCGCTTTCTGTGCCAATAAGTCCCGTGTTCGAATCCTTGTGGGGACAAAGTTTGTGTGATAAGCACAAATGTTTGTATCCGAATCATGAACGTATTTACCTATATAAGTATGTACGACATATATCGTTGTCGAGTACCCAACATACAGGGATCTTAATTTGGGACTAGATCAATGTGTATAAGTGTCCAGAATATTATTATTGACTAATTTTTAATAAAAGTAAATAATGGTAGGTCGTTTTGTCCTCGGGCCAATATCTTCCTTCTCCATTAGCGTGGTAAAGTCCACTCCCTCTTCCATAAAAAGATGCACCACAACCATTACACTTACACACGACTTGACGATCGCCGTACCGTAACAAGGCAATGCCTTATTCCGATGAATCATAAAGATGTGTAGTCTTGACGAAATCCCTTATATTCTGTATAATATGTTACATGCGCCGGCATAATAATAGCGTCACTCCATATCTTCCAGTGGGTGCTGTGAGAACCAGTTAAGGCAGAGGTTCCCAGACTTTTTTTCTCATAGACCACTTTCAAAATTTAGCTGGTTCCGGTGGAGCCCCCGCAGCTACATTTCTACCATATTCCCAAAACTCGACAAAACATGTGAAGATTAGATATAACTATGTAAATTTACGTACGCCAACGTAAACCCCCGTCGAGCCTCCCGTGGACCCCTGGTCGTCCATCTGGACCACTGTAGGAACTAAGGAGTTAAGGGATATACCAGAATAATGGGCAGTAGCGTTATCCTGTTAATCAATCAAAATCTACTGCGATCTCCAAGATATCTGCCAAGCGTGGAGATTATGGCAAATGCCTCCTTTTTAAGAAGGTCCATGTCCAGCAGTGGACTTCCACGCGCTGTTGATGATGATGCCATATCTCCACACACGATATTATTAGTTAATATTATCATAAACTACATTACTATATAAGTTTTTAGTACAATTTGCATTATGTCACTACAATATTGCAGCTCGTATAGTATTTCGACGGTAGAAAAGAAAATTTGAGTAAAGCGCCATTATAACAACTTTAAAAGAAAGAAAGAAACATTTATGCGAGTTACAAATTGGTGAAAAATAAATATTTGTGAGAAAAGGCGACCGAGCTTCCAGCAGCACAATGCTGTGGTGTAAACAAAAGGTCGCTTAGCCATTTTGTTCTTACTAACGCTAATACCTATTGCGTCTACCTTATCGCCTTTTCATCCCCAATCCATATTCATCCCCACTACAGGGGCACAGATCTCCCCTGATCAGGAGGGGTATTAGACCATAGTCTACCACGTTGGCCTAGTGCGAGTTGGTAGACTTCACACACCCATGCGGACATGCTGGTTTCCTCAGAAAGTTTTGTCAATGTCTACAACGTAGACCGTACATGAATTAGAAATAACTCAGTGGTACGGGACCGGGATCGAACCTAAGACCATCCGATCGCTAGCCGTGTCTGGCACCACGACACCACCAATATTTTTTGTCGCCTTAAGCTACATCAATCGAGTTAATATATTTGACAGTCTTGTAAACAACAAAGAACACCAGGAACAAAAATAGATATATCCGTGTGTGAAATTTAAAAGACCGTTGGCAAGTGTTTTTTCCTGAAACGTATGAAAACAAACAAACTTTTACAGCGACGGGGCAACTTCGCTTTAATCCCTTGTTTCTTGTGTGCACCAAAAAGGAGACGTTGGACACATGAGACATAGGTATATATAATTATACAGAAATGTCATATAACACTGAATAGTGTTTAAAATGGAGTATTTTGTTTGTTACATAATTTTTATTTCAGTCCGGATATCCAAATAGTAGCATTGTAATATCGACGACAGCCGACTAAATGAATTATAGCTAATAGTCAAATGGCTATGCGCTTGTTTAACATTCTCCATGTCAAGTATTCGAAACTTGACCCTCCAACGTGGACATTCAAATATCTATGTGCGCATCGTAATTTGTATGTTTGTCACTTATTTTCGGTGAACTAAAACACGGCTAAATAATCTCGCGGCCAATCACATTGGAAACAACTCGGTGTAATTATATGCAAACCATAACTTATGGGTTAATAATACTTAGGTCAGGGAGTACTTAGTCTTTTAGCCTGTCCGGCAAATAGACTTAAGTATACGGGTAAGCGACCCCGGCCCCCCGAGCTACTACTGTCTCTTCCTACTCCTTCCGAGATAGTAGTATCCAATAGCCTATAATCCTATTCCAAAATTCATATTCCTTGTTCAATACACTTTTCCTGCCTCATCCTTTTTCCTTTCCTCTACATTAAGCCGCGGGAACGCAATGAGGAACTTTAACATTTTTAACCTTATAAAATGGCGGCGTCGTGGTTCGCCGCCCGACACGTCTCGTTGCTCGCGGGGGCGAAATGTGGGCTGCGAATAGCCACTCTGCTACATTGAATGATCGTAGCAGGTAGAAAGAAGTGGTCTCTGGCTACCCCAATGGGAAAGAGGCGTCACTGTACATATGTAGTATATACTATGTTCTCTGTCTACCCTTATGAGATATGGGCGTGAGTGTATGTATGTATGTAACTTATGGGATAATCTTATTACTTAAGAACAAGTGTCATGTTATCAATGTCATATAGTGGCATATGTTGTTAAGTAGCTAATATCAATATATTAGGTACTCAACAACAGATGAAACTACATCTCTTCCCACGGAATGTTATCATATTCTCGAAAGATTCGCCCAGGTACTTATGGCCCTTATGGCTCATGACTCTCTCACTGCTGGGCAAAACCCTCCACTTTCACCCGGACTAATTCGGTTCGCCGCTATCTCCACCTCAGCAGACCGCGAACTCGTCTTTTACTATGTAGAGACCAAACCATTTTGGATCAGCAAATTTGGAATTGCCATGCTACAGATGGTCAGTCCAATCCCACTTCAATTTTTAGTCTTCTGTCTAACGTCAGCGATTAATGTTATCGAGCATAGTCCATACTATGATGACTATAATATTCTGAAGAAATTGTTTTGTTGCGCGATAATAGTCGTTAGAAAAATAAAACACTGAAATGGTTCTTTTACCTTTTTGCTAATTGCTGTAATCAAATCGATATATCGATATAAACTTCGTGAGGAAACCTGCATGCCCCGCATGGGTGTGTGGTCTACCAAACCGCACTAGGCCAGCACGATAGACTACGGCCTAATCCCCCTCCTGATCAGGGGAGGTCTGTGCCCCTGTATTGGGGACGAAATGGACTGGGGATGATGATGAAATCGATATAGTCAAATATAAACATTGACTTGTCGATGTAATCAAGTTTATAAAGGAAAAATCGATATAACCTTAATATTGTAATTCAATTCTACATTTCTACGGTATATACCCGTAGAAACAAAATATACATTTAAAACGAAATTATAGACGCGTCGCTCCAAGACTGGTCAAATAAGGCTGCTCCTATACTTTACCTATATAAAACTTGTTTCGTGTTCGTAAAATCAGTGACATCTGGATATCAGTGCTCCGCAACAATATAATCGGATCCAGATAGTGTTCGGCAAAGCGACAATATTTTAGTAAACTTAATAGCATTCGTGTAGCGCCATTTATAAAAATTACCACACGGTATAATCTTAATATTCTCAGTCCACAAAGTTCATTATAATATTATTAAGTCGCGGACGCACTGCGCAGTTAGTTACGCACGGGACTGCAATAAATTAGCTGATGACAGGATGCTATTAGAATTGTTACACAAATTGAGAGTTGGAGCGCGAAACGTAGTCATCATCATGGGCCCTTTGAAATCCACTATCCAGACATGGGCCTCCTCCTTAATAAGGAGGGATTTGCCATAATCTCCACCGCTTGGCAGGCGTCTTGGCAGAGCGCAGTAAATTTTATTTGAATAACAGGACACGTCATTATTATGCCTGAGCCACACAGTAAAATAACACAGTAAAACTGTACAATTATGATATCGCTCATCCAATAAAACAAT
>WUAW01010435.1:39320-50153 GCA_017165845.1 Thaumetopoea pityocampa
TTGAGCATTTTCGAAAAAATCCATATTAAACAACAAATCATCCAAATTAAACACAAAATAAAATTTTAACTAATTTGCAATTACGTCATTATTCTATTGGATGAGCGATATGTCACTGTATACTGTACTGTACTGCACTGTGATATGTGACTGTAACTAAAGACATTCTTAAAAACTCAAAAATATTACAAAAAAAAATTAAAATATCTACTTAACAAACTCTGGCATTATACAACTTCATTTTTCTTAATCTTCCCGGAACTTGTGTAAGAAACGCAATAAAACAAAAAAAAAGATAAACTCCCGTCTTGCGAACTTTTCCCGTGGCGCATCTGCGTTTGTGGAACGATTTCAATTTAAGACATTACAGCAGGATCTAATTACTTGCAGTGTATATTTTATATTATGGATGTAGTAAGCCGAGTGGTAGCGCAGTCAGCGGTAGATCTCTGGATTAAGCAGCGTTTACCGCGTCTGGATGATAGATGAGTTACCCTCAATGTTTTGTTAGGTACGTCAAACAATGGATCCTGGCTAGTAGTCTTATTGTGAGGAATACGAAGTTCACGTCAGACCACAATCGGCCATCTTAACCCACCTGTATCCATCTTAACACAGGTGTACCCCATAATATAACGGAAACCTTGACTTAGGTCCGTATAATGCTATGATAAAGGATTAACAAGCGATGACAATCACGCGGCTTATTTAATCTGCGAGTTGACAGTATGATTAAAAATTAAAATTAATTATTTAACAATAATGACATATCGATAAAAAGTCTTAAGCAATACAAATTTGGAAAAAAATATTAATTTATTTAATTTTTTTCTTAGAAAAATCAAGGTTTCTTTTTAGTCACATGATTAGAAATATTTAAAGGCGTAATATTAAATAAATACTGTATTAATACACGGCTATGATTTTGAATATGTAAAGGGTTTAAAATAATTTTTCAAAAGTTGTCTATTCCCGGATTGTATGTGGCCATTGCACTGTAGACATAACAGAAGAGATATGTAGGGTTATAACCCTACATATATAGTGAGTATATATACTCACTGTACTGATCGTAAGACCCTCTAGATATGTTTCTACTCCTAAAGACTCAATTGATACGCTTCTACTGCCTGTGAATGTGGAGACGTACTTTATCTTCTAAGTTTAAGTTTTAGTGGTGAAATAATTGTAAGGTGATAATAAAATCGCCGCAATTTTCACTCCAAACCTACCACTAATTAAACATCAGTTTAATATCTTCGTAAGCACTTGATCGATGAAGAAATTAGAATGAAAAAGAAATATTTAACCATGTTACTATTAGTCAATGTACTTTCATAATTTTGCCGAAACAAAATTATTTGGTAAACGAAATTAAAGAGAAAGTACTTTTGCACAATATCGTGAGAATGTATCTGTAAGAGGTAACAGTAAAATAATAAAATGACGAGTTATAACGGTAACATATACAAAAGTGCTGAACTAGGAAGATAGCAGTGAATGCTTTTTTTTTAAATACAGTACCAGGAGACCAAGCTTCGCTCTCTTTCGAGTTTGCCGTAAGAATATGATAACATCAACGGCAAAAGATATAGTGAAATGTCACTACATCTTTTCCCGTTGATGTTATTAGCTATTACCATAGTTTAGTAGCTAATATACATATAGCAGCTACAGGACAACAGGTGGCACTGCATGATTGCAGATAACATGAATACACAGCCTACTGGTATCTCAATGTTTTATGAGATAGCGTTAGAAAAAATATTTTTGTATGAAAATAATTTCTTTTCTTTCCCTAAGGAATGACCTAACTAGATAAACTTGGAAAATAAAACATTATTTAAATACAAAATTTCACCTAAATCCTTAGAGCCGCTTCCGAGAAACCCATTAAATGTACATACATTTAATGGGTCTTGTATATACATACATATGTATATACAAGAATTGCTCGCTTAAAGTAATAAGACACCCAATCCATATTTCTGTTAAAAAATATGTAAAGAAACTAATGTAGTTGTCCTTGTCACCCGTAATGATAATGATTTGAAAAACACTACAAATGATAGTTTGCACAGTTTTTGTAACGCCAGATATATACCAATTCGTCTGACTTTTAGAACAAAAAAAAAATAGTAAGGCATTGAGACAAACGAACGAGATTTAGAGAATGGGTTATCACAACGCACAAAGTCAAGCTCGTGTTGAGTAAAACCAAGGCAGTACATGCTGAGAATATTAAACGAACGTCGAGGAAAGCTCTTCGGACAATGTTTACAGTTATTTATTTATTTATTTACACTTCATACATAAAACATGTACAGGCGGACTTAATGCCTTAGGCATTTTCTACCAGTCAACCTTAGAGTAGTACATTACATCAAAAAAGTGGGTGCATTCACAGATGAAAAGAAATTGTGAGATGAGAGAACAAAACGGTTATTACATACTAATACATACACGGGGATATCTTAAACCAATATAAACTCAATAGAAACTCAAATATGATAACAAACTAATACACTAATACAACATACTCAAAAACAAGAAAAACAAGGCTACGATGCTTCTGCCAATTCACGTAAAAGGAGCTCGCGGACACTCTTCCCGAACGGGTCACGTGCAGCACACAACCTGATTTCGGCAGGAAGAGCATTCCAAAAAAGAACAGATTGAACAAGAAAAGAAGCATTAACAAGACTGGAATAATGAGAAGATCATAAGAGAAGTAAATTATTGGAAGAACGGAGGTTCTTATCATGAATAGAACAAAGGTATTGAAAATTAGATGAAATGTAAGTAGGGGCTTTGGGAGACATCAGAAAAGTATAGAGAGAAGTGAGAGTGCGCAGTCGCCGGCGATAACGAATAGGAAACCATTTTATTTGAGAAAGAAAGAAAGACACGTGGTCATACTTACGAAGGTTAAAAATAAATCGAATACAGTTGCTGAGTAGACGGTCAAGTTTGTTGAGAAGATCTGCCTAAATAACATACGTCACCATAATCAATTATAGGAAAAATTAAGGTGTGCATAAGCATTGTTTAGTGCTTATTGGGAGAAAGTTTCTTAGACGATAAAGAGCACGCAGGATCCCGGTAGTTATCCTAATAATATGTGGAATAGTTCAGCCAATGAACTAATCCTGAATTCTAGAAGTATTCAACGAACCAGACAATAAAAAAATTGCATATGGCCCAACGTGCCTCAACTAAAATTGCTTATCGCCTGGATGGTAACTGACTACTATCATCACCCATAGACATCTACAGTAGACTGAAGATAAGTTGTTTTACGTACTGTTCCAATCCCAATATAGATGCACTGCAACTCATTAGGAATAAGTCGTTTTCTCTATTGCTTCTGATTGTGGGGCATGTCACTGAAGATAGTTTGATTCGAAATTTCAAATGTTCCAAAAATACGTCACCCTATAATTAGAACACTGTAGCAGTAAATTAAAGGTCACTCCAAGCTGTAATTTCACCGAACCAAATGAATATTTCTGTAGTACTTTTAAATTATTCTGCAATTTAGTATCAATTTGTAATATAGACTATAGCAGAAAGCAGATTCAGATCACAATGGCGTCTGAACATACAAAATATTTCCCAATAAATTCAAGCGACAGCCCAAATGGTGTCATATAATTTACAAAGTGATCTCACTGCTCGCGCGAAAAGGCCTCTGGAAATGGAACACCGCATATCTGTGCGGTCAGTTATTATTTAACACACATACAACATAACCTACAGTATAACAGGGCATTGTGGTTTTCCCTACGAATCGACGTGATTCTCTATTTTTAACAAACGACCCGATGAAAATGCGTACATAATGAAGCACTCTAGGTATAATAGTCTATTAGTACACGGGTAAAGAATTGGTTTGCGAGTTAATCGCAGCTGCTGTTCTTGTATTATTAGATCAAAATGGGCATATTCTAACGTATCGAACATGTATTAAAAACTGACAAAAGATGTAGGATCAAATAGAAACCATATAATCTGCTTGGGTGGTTTTGAAAACTAGAAATTGACCTTATAAAGACAAGTTGGAATTTTTAACCAATCAAGCATTAATGTGTTGTACATACTCATTATAATTTAAGAAGATACATAAAATAGTGAGTCCTGCCTGGTATCTGAATAACAGTAATCATAATCAGGTGGAATTCGATCAATATCATCAAATCTTGACATCGGTCGAGATAAATGTCATATCGCATCTTTAACAGAAAGAAGATAACAATATATAGCAGACATAAATAAACTTGAAATTTCTCGCAGTTTAGCACGCCTTCTCGAATCTACTACCAAGTTACGCTTAATTACTCTTGGGTAATGTAGCCAAAGTAAATTAATTAGCTTTAGCGAAACTATTTATAATAAAAACACACTACATAAAACTATATGATCTGATACTCGTGTTAGTGAAACTAAGTCAGCCTCTTGGTATAATCCATTCACGACTGTCTATCATGTCAACAAGGTTACCAACACTTATCTATCCGTCAAATAAAACAAATTAAACGCAATAAGAACTACAACGCGTACCTTGATGAGACTCATTAAGATATCATTAAGGACACATTAGAAGATCACTATTCAAATTTCTGTCATGCCCCAGAAAATATAACGAACTCCGGCTGGACACTGATTAAAAATTAACCAATTAAGACTCAAACGGACACTTTTAGGCCCATTTTCAATGGTTATTCCTCCTATCCTGAAGAAAATCCTCAGTTTTCAGACAGCTGTTCGAAAACCCCTGCCTACCAATTTCGCGAAAACATACGGAATTAGAAAATTTTTGCGCGCCATCTCGGATCCGCCTTTTTGAATTCGTAAAATCTGATATCGGATTCATAATCAGCGCCTTCTAAAATCCCTATCTACCAATTTTCGAGAAAATATGTATATGGAAACCGGATGTTTTGGTTCGCCATCTTGAATCTGCCATTTTGAATTCAGAAAATCTGATAATGAATTCGTAATCAGCGACTCCAAAAACCCTTTTATATCATTCATCATGCAAATTCCATCGATAAGACACTCGTATCTGGGAAAGTGGGAAATACAAAACAATTTTTGGCTTCGAGTCGCCATATTGGACTCCGCCATCTTGAATTTCATAATTATTAGTAATAGATTTTAAAGATCAGAGTCTATGGACGCGAAATCTGGACCTCCCGGAGGGACGGCCATCGAATTTCGATGAGATAATGCCGATTGAATAAAATATTGCAGCAAAAAATGCGTTTTATTTTTCAAAATAAACTAGCATAACTTGTTTCGCGTCGGAAATGAGCATTCCTGAATTTTTCCAGGACCGACATCAGACGAACAGCCGTTGAAAAATGGGCCGATAAGTGTCCGTTTGGGACTTAATGGATTAAACAAATATTTAAAATAACTGCATACAAGCGGAAAAGTACATCATACAATCACGCCTTTTTCTCTGGCTCTCCGGCGGGGAATCACCCGGTCTCCCGCGTGACAGGCGGAGATACTGACACTATACTACCGAGAATTGGGAAGAATTGGGATTGGCAGAGACCCCTTATTTCCACTTGCTACGGGCAAAGTGACTATTATTAGCCCACTTTACTCGTAGCAATTCGAAACAAGTCTTTATAATAAAAAAAATATAAGACTGCGGTTCCCCTGATGATAAGCAAGCACCGTAATCCAAAGACATCAACTATCGTAGAAGAGTTACTGATGCTTTGTCGGCCTTTTAGAGACAGTGTATTTTCATGAAGGTTAACATGCTGTGTGAGAAGAGAAGATTATGGAGATACATTCAATCGACAGACATGCGAATGGTAAAGACATAGACGATTGTAATGGGAAGTATTAAAATATAAAGAAATCCACAGTAAACAGCGAACTTAAAGACCTCAGTGTCTCGATATCATGATACAAAGACATTATGATATCACGTAACCAAAGGCAAAGTAAAAATATTACTTACAGTTTATAGATACCGCGGCTAGACAGACACTGATCAGATCCGATTTCCAATAAATAACTGCGAATGTGTCTGACAGTTTCGAAGAGTATTGATAGCTTATTAAAGCTTTATAGAAACTTCATGAACGTAAACCTAAACTGGCAATTAATTATTAGTAATTAAACGAAATTTATTTTCAAGAAATACAAATCGACTATTATAATAACATGAAAACTAAGTACGTAAAATAAATTTATGTTGATACTGTCTGAAACCTCAGCTGCACTCGCAATAATTTTGTAGTGATGGTGATGATGAAGATTTATGGCTTAAGTCCGTCCTTGGTATTTTTATTACCTTCATGTTGAAGTTAAAAAAATCGGCTTAATGATGAGTTGAACTTCAGCTTGTTTCGTGGAAAGCTACAGAAACAAACAGACAGACAGACAAACAAATAGTATAGAATGAAGTGTATTACAGGGGGTAGGCCACACGTCACGTATTACCCTTGCAGCAGTGACGCGAGTAAATTCTACGAATAAATAGAATAATTGACATGAAGAGTATTCATTAGCAATGATAGTCTGGTGCTATTACCATCAGCTGTCAACTCTTTATATCTCGAGTTCGAATCCAAGGCACGAATTTCTGACTTTTCGAAATTATGTGCGTATTAATAATTAATAATCACTCGCTTCAAAGAAAGGTGAAAGAAAACATCGTGAGAAAGTCTGAACGCGTGTGAGATTTTCTCGATGGCGCGTTAAGTCTGCGAAGCGGTATTAGGCTAGCGTGATTAATTATAACGGAACCCCTCTCATTTTGAGAGAAGACTCGTGCCCTGCAGTGGAACAATAGACGGGTTCATAATATGATGACGGTAATATTTAAATATTATTATTAAAGCCTTAAATCGCAATATTTCAATAGATTATACGATTATACGCTATGATTCAACGTGACATTTAATTCGTTCGCGTTTCTCAACCAATAAGAGGTGCTGAGAAGAACCTAGACATAAAAATCTATGACGTATCACGCCTCAAAAAAAAGACAAAGTAACCATTTAGACAATTAATGCCATAAAGATAAGGAATAGAGATGAAAGAATAAAACTTTTGGGTAACCTGAGTTATCCGGCGATACAATAATCGTTTATAAATGAGTCGATAACAGAGGTAGCTTCTTAATTACAGTTGATATAATAAATTTTTACAGAGGTTATTGCTTAAAACTATTTGGCATTACACTAGTATACAGCAATATTGGAAATATCTTCTGCTGAAGTAGGGGGTTACCCTTATTTATAGTTAATTTTGATGTTTGATATGTAAATTTGGTGGTGTTATTATATTATTGTATGTATTATACATCAATAATCGTGAACAATATTGAAATATTAGAATAAAGTTGTGACTAACATTGCAAAGGACCGTATTTTTAAGGCAAGCCTGCAGGAACTTTCGCTTAGTCAAGTGACGTCAAAACTCCCAAGACGCAATAAAATGAGATACACTAGCATTTTATTAATTTGTGAAAATTATATAACTTACGTCATATAAGGCTGTATGGGCTTGGATCCCCTTGCATTCACTTTAAAAGGAAAAGCTTTAAAAATTAAGGTTCATAATCAAAGTAATAATTTTTTTAACATTAACTTGCGGGCAAAGTGCCATGTAACTGATGGGTATAAAAACATGAAATTTTGCGGTTTCTTATATAACGTAGGTAGGTCAGGTAAGGATTGTGAAAATTCATGTCCTAAGTTTAATGTTTTCTGGAACGTTGGCGATAGAAAATCTCATCAGACATAGGACTAGTACCTACTATACTATGTACCTATATAGGTACATAGTATAGTAGGTACTAGTCCTATGTCTGATGAGATTTATATCATATGATATACTACAAGCCGAACTAGACATCATGCAGGACGACTCTAGACTAGGTAGACCAACTATCTAAAGGATGCAGACAATCGATAAATGCAGGCGAGTCCTGAGTAGAACTGAAAACTTGTAGAAATCAAGGAGCAAAATTACCATTAGAAATCTAATAATCGCAAAATATTTAGACCGCGCGATCGAAGATCCGCAATAACAAAAAGCTATAATTAAGTTCCGACAACGACAGATGATATCCAGTATATTTAAGTACCAAACTGCAACACTAGCACAAACTATAAGTTAAACCTAATTAAAACTAGACGTTCACAGACAACAATATAATTGGGAAGCATACACAGTTCAGTCCCAAACTGCCAGATTGGACCTCGCAGACAGACAGGCCTGCACAGCTTGCGACGCGACCTAAATTATATTCGGTGTCTATTGAAATGTTGACGGTTTCAGCGGGCACTGCATAATTTAAATGTATAATTACCAATTTAAGAAATTAATACACATTTCTATAGAAAACAACGATAATATTGTTTTGAATGTGTTCTTACCGAGATGTTAAGACAACTAATAGAGTTTTAACCCATATTAATTATAGTATTAATAAAGACTATCTTTGACGGCATACTGTAGACAAAGAATACTGTTTTTGCACCGCCACATTTCCACTAGTAACATATTTTTTTATTTTTCACATACATTGATGTAGCCCCATAGTAGGATGCCCTTTAGGCAATACACAACATTATATACAAATGACACTAGTCGTACGCAATTCCCGTGACTCTGGCCAGAAGAGAACCTACGTGCTTTCCAAAACGTGGATTAAGTCATATCTAAACTAGCATGGAATGGATAATCCTAACAATAACCACAATCGTGTCAATTACAAGTATTTAGTATTTCTTCATGCAAAATATAAAAAAACCTTCCAAAACAAGCTTTTATCATCAGCCTCTGGTCATCATCTGTCTGTAAACTCCTCACCGACACTAAACTAACGATCGCAGAGCTGACGAGCTCAGACTCGGTGCGAGTGTGTCTACATCAATTATCACGGAGATCATTTCATGACCCATATATAATTTAAAATGAAGTCATAAAATTGTCTGGCATAAAGTCCGTCTTCACACACCTATGATTTAATATTGTATGATTGATAACTTTAAAGATATTGTATACAGATTTTTTTTTCATATTAATTCGTGTTTGTAAAAGGCGTGTTTATTGGTTTCATTTTTATAGTCTTAACTATATATATTGTCATCGGTTCTTAATGCGTTTGCAAAATTTGAAATGGATGAATGGGTGAAAATTAAATTGAATTACATTCCATACATACAAGTCGAGCTAATATTTACCTACACGCTGGACTTAGCCAATTTTTTTTTTTTTTGAGTGTAGTAACTTCGTCTTACTCTTTCAAGGATAGAACAGAATACTCTGTACTGCATACCAAAATAACCAATTTTATAAACATAATAAACAAGACTTAAAAAGTATACATTGGACGGTGTTATCGTAATATGCAATCTCTTACAGACAACCTTTGGATGGATAGGATACATAGGTACATAGGGTGGTGTAATTGTACTGTGCATTTAAAAATGATACGTTCATAACATATAAATACTATAATATATACATATACACAAATACATATAAATACATGATATATATTCTTAAACATACTATACCTATATAATAATAATAGATTTAATAAAAAGATGGAATGACGATTTTAAGTTTAGAGCTTACGTAGTCCGGTAATGTATTTTAACGGTTTTTTTTAAATACAACAATCTACAGTGATTCCAGATAAGACAAGGCACCTTAAACAATGTTAAATAAAACAAAAACTCACCGATAAAGCGTTCCCGAGTGTATTTTCTTCACGCCGTCCATGCTTGCCGTGGCCTCCTTATCATGTCTAAACACAACCGCTGATACCTTAATGGGTGGTTAATGCACTAGGACACTAGAAGGTAATGCCATTATGAGCTGCCCTCGATAATACTCCAAAATGGGTTTCCTGAAACAATATACGGGTAAAGTTATATTGTATCTTTGGTGAGATGGAAGGCAACTTGATAAAGGTAGGCTAGGTGAAGACAGGGTTGCCAAAAATACATTATATTTTCATATATATATTATATAATTCATGGATACCACTAACCATTTTTACAATATGCGTTACTTTGTGCATTTAGTTGTTAGTTTCCCTAATAAAGGAATAAAAAACGAATACTTAATCGACGAAAGTGTATGAAAAGGTGTATGGATGTAGATGTGGCGAGACAGATGTGCCAGGATCGTAGTATGTGGCGAACTGTGGTCTCTGCCTACTCTCACCTCTGTGAGATTATCCCATAACTCCCACAATTCCCACGACTAGTGTCATTCAGACAGCAATCAGAATCCATTGTTTATTTACCTTCCGAAACATGGAGATCAGTTCTAAGCTAGATGTTAGTTACGTTAACTCATCTATCACCTGGCCTCAGTAAACCGTGCTTAACGCAAAGTTCGGCGCGAATGCCAATACTCACATATTTAATACAATCCTCAACATGTGTGACATAGACTACTTCGTATCCAGAAAACATTTATGGTTCCTGCGGCATTGCATGAATGTGGATTCTACATGAGCAAAGCTGAATGCAAAATCTAGTATATAATAAAAAAGTAGTCAATAGAAAAAGTACGTCCTAATATCCTTCCCGATTAAAAGTAATTTGTGCCGCCATAGTGGGACGAATAAGGACTGAGGATGATAGTCTGTGCCCTCAAAAATATTAGATAGATAGATAGAGAAATCTTTATTATACACCAATTAAAAACTAATTCTTTACACAACATAACAATATAAAAGTGTACATTGGGCGGTCTTATCGCAGACAGTGATCTCTTACAGACAACCTTTAGATGGAAATAATTGTAAAAAACGTTGTAAGTGGCAGTCAGTGGTGTACATCT
>WUAW01010435.1:50216-67238 GCA_017165845.1 Thaumetopoea pityocampa
TATATATATATATATATATATATATATATATATATATATATATATATATATATATATATATATTAAACATTACAACAATACACATATATACATACATATTAAACAAATAAATAGTGATAAACATAATAAATAAATTACTTAATATATTACGTCGATATATGTAAAAATAAGGCCAAGTCCCTATTCCAAAAAGGTTTTCCATTAGAAGTTGTAAAATCCAGAATACATGGTCAACTTTTCTGGGCATTAGAAAAGTGGTGTAGTTGCTTTAATACAAACAATCTTATTTCTTGTTTTGACATACATACATACATACATTAAGTTGTTTTGACTTGGATAGTTTTTCATTTACAATCTCATTTATAAGTTGGATAGTACTATTTTGTCACAAGATAATTAATGGTCTTCCTAATCAAAGTGTTTGACCGAATTAAAAATATCAGAGCCATTATGTGACTATGTAAATATACACATTTTTGATCTAATATTTTAAGATCTGACAAGATTTGATATTTTAATCACGGTTTAGTATTCCTTTGTTTGTTGTATGAAGATAATATAGCAACCATAGAGTGTAAAATTTCAAATGTCTAGGTGTAAGAATAAAAAGTTATGATGGGAAAAAAAGTACAGCGAAATGGCTCGTGTAATACGCGTATGCACAATACTTGCTCAAGCGGAAACTTGGCCTAGCGCACTGCCTCGCTGTACTGCGTCTCGATCCATGACAAATGTAATCAAATGAATTTTTAAAGATGCAATTATTTTAAACGGGCAACCCTAAAACTGGATACGGCGTTCCGGCACTCGACAAAACCCATTTACATCAAAAATGTAATGGGTCTATCAAGTTAACAAATTGTTCCTGTAAATTGTTAAGTGTAGGATGTATCAACAATTTATCATCATCAGTGGTGGAAGTTCACTGCTGGAGATGGATAATATATTTGCCGTAATTTTCACGAATAGCAGACTCTTGTAGATCGCAATATATATTTGTTAAATCTCAAGATATAGCCACTATCTTTTATCCTGGTGCATCCTTTAACTGATTCTCACAGCATGCATGAGAAGACAGAGTAACACTATTATTACATAATGACATGTATAGTTACACAATATTCTATAAATCTGTACTTAGCTATAAATAAATTGTAATTTGTGTGTGTTATTTTTAAATTTTTAACTACTAACTTATATTTGTTTCTATATTTTTATTCATAACAGGAATCTAACATGAATAAATAATAAGTTTAAATTCAAAACAAGTTAATCTATTTACAAGAAACTTATTATTATATGTTGTACATAGTGATAGACTCGCTTGTTACGCTTATTGATTTTAAAGTTGCCTAATCTGCTGTACGTAAGACTAAGGTAGCTTCCCAGCTACCTTAGTCTTACGTACCGTAAGTCTACAAGGTATAATCCCTTATACCTTGCAGACTCCCTTCACCCAACAAAGGAAACCCCCACAGAGATCTCTATCAAAACTCTAGACACAAAGGTGAAAATGGCTATCTTCGTCAAACTGAACTTTACCAAAACGGCAACGAATAGATGTTTATTATTATTGGTCGAGCGAGCAGTTACATCGTTGAAAACGCTGAATTATATCGTACAATACGATTCAAATAAGAATAGGAACGTCAATGACCTCTAGCTGTCAAATATCACTTGAAAAGTACGGATTGCAAAGAATACTTTCAATGATAAGTCTTACATTACATAGAAATAAAAACGTTAAATAATAGTAAATTAGCCAAATATAATATTTAATTATTTAAAGTCATTATTAGTTTGAATTGAAAGCTATGACGTCACAATATGGCGCAAAGTCGATCCTATTCTCATTTGAATCGCATTGTACGACCCTGGAATAAAGTTTATTTCGTTTTATTCTAATATCTAAAACGAAGCCAGATATATATTTTTGTAAAGCGGAGGAAGTGAGAGACACATCTAATAATTAAAATGAAGACATTTAAAGGATCCTAGTGAAAATTTAGGTATAAGTATAATCATACTAATCAAAACGAGCATTTCACGCGACACAATGACCTCATTGGGACAAGCTATTAAGTGTAATCAGCCGGTATACCCGCGAGGGTATGCGGATACGTTACGTTATAACGAAGGCAGGAAAATATGTTTGGTACGCGACAGCTTGACCAGGTAAACGGATGAACTAACCATAATAGTTCCCTGAGTATTATCGTGGGTGCCAAGTAAATAAATGATGGAGCAATACATAGAGGATTGGCGTTATGGCGAATACTAAATGGTCGAACGTGGCCGTCGTACGGGGCATTAACACAATTCACTCATTTAATTAGATGAGGTGTAAGTAGTAAGCTGAAATAGTGAAATAGTTTTTTGTTTATTAAGGGAAACAAACAAACATTAAAGATAAATACAGAGCATAAATACACATATCGTAACCTATTGGTTACGTATCGTATATTTACTACCAACTATACTCGTATATTTTCAACAAATAGTTAACAGTCCAAAAAAGAGATGGGGATATAAATTGATTACGATTGCAACAGATAAAAAACAGTGACAAAAACAAGACTGATGAATAATTTTATAAATATAGTGTATAATAAATTATACACTATATATTTGTAGTGTAAACAGTACAAATTTATTTAGAAAAGTATCAGGTTTCTAGCAATAATTGGATATGGAAAGGATGGGACCAATAAGTACCGTGGACTAATAAAAGCAGAATGGAATGTCTAGCAGTAGACATCAATAGGGTGTCGAATAGAAAGCCTTGGGAACGTATAAAACTATAAGATAACCGCTTTAATAACTAAACTGCAAACTTCCCCAAATCGTTAAAAGATTAGCATTGCAAATCGCTGGGAGTTTCTTGAACACAAATAGTGACAGTAGTCCCAGCTACTGCGCATTAAACCAAGCTGCGCCATAGCTCGTTAAGACAAAATCACCGGAGAAAAAAATTAATAGGAAAAGTTTTATTTAATTTTACTTATTTCTACCTTGTTGCCACGTAATCAAAGTAAGTGCCCACACGTTTTTCTCTGTAACTTATTAAGTCTAGTCGTAAGATGTAGGTTAAGAGTAGGGTTGTCTAAGACTGAAGGAGCTTAGGAAGGTAAAACCTCTCTGATCTGTGCGGCAGGCGCGAACATTGTGCCGCTATAATGAATTCCTACTAGTAACAGAAACAAGGTTTGTTTTCAAAGACCGGCACGCAGAATCTGTGGGTACAGACAGTAATCTGTGGGTAAAACTAATAAGACGCAGAAGCATGCCCTCTGTAGCTCACCACGAAAAGCTAGAGAAACAGAGAGAAGTTTTAATCGGTTGACATCCGACACAACTCGCTCGCTATCTACAGTAAAATTACTCCACCTTAAGAAAAGTACTACCCGCGAAAGACATTATTCCGTTATTTGCTCCGTTTTATGTTACAGCTATTAAATAAACTAAATTATCGAAGAAAATAGCGAACGTTTGCACTTCCTTGTAAACATGTTATGGGTCGTAATCAGGGATCTAATGAAAATTGCGGGTCGCTACTTTATTATTGTTATAAATAAAATTGATAGATACAGATCTTTTTATCCACCTTTGCTCGCATGAATTTCATCTTCTTTGACTGCAGAGCGGAACACTTAGCTTCTTCATGCATATGCTTATGGAAACCTCGTCGATACTTGGGAGTAAATTGGCAACCCTAGTTAAAAGCTTGAAGGTAATTGGCTTGTACCGGCAATTTCACTTATAAACGTGCAATCCAGATACTCATTAGCTATCATTCAGATATCCGGGTCCAGATTCTTATATCATGGATATAACAGACAAGGATGCAGCTCACCTGATAGTGACTAGTGCTATATCGATAGAAGATTCAAAACATACCTTTTTAACCCCCGACGCAAAAAGAGGGGTGTTATAAGTTTAACGTGTGTGTCTGTCTGTGGTCTGTGGCCTCGTAGCTCCCAAACGAATGCAACAATTTTTATCGAGTTTTTTGTTTGATAGCTGATGTGATCGAGATGATTCTTAGCTATAATTTATGAAGATCAGCCCAGGAGTTTGGAGACTATCAGCTCATATCCTACTTGACAAAAGATTTTTACCAACTTTGACTTATCTAATTGATAGAAATTTTGGTGTACTGTTACTTTTGTGGAATGAGCGGATTTCGGCAAGCAAAATCTTCTGTTGCAATCTTGTGTTTCGTCTCGAAAAGTATTTACGTGAACGTGGAAACAGAGCGTTGTTCGTAGCGTGTCTACTAATAAATAATTTAAAAAGTCTGAAATTTAAATTAAAAATTTATAGAACCCCCAACAAAAAAAAAACCTCCCAAAAAGTAAACAAATAATGTGTTTGTTGACCCTCTATTATAAGTACCAGTATTTTGGTCCAAGACTCGTCACGTCGTGGGACCTAACAACACCGAGAATTATTATATAACGGTAAATTGTGTCCATCAGTGGACTAATAAGACTAAATGGGTATCGCTAGGGCTAATGATTGTAAAAATTTCAATAATACCATACACACCTAAATCTGTTCATTTTTTTAAAGATTAAGCGGAATAAAAAATTATGCACATACAACACACATATAATCTACTTTTTTAAAATCAATACTCGAATATAAGTAAACCAAAATATTTTTAACTTTGACTTTTTTTTGAATATTTTTTTATATGTTGCAGTTCTCAACCTTTTTTACTCAGCGACGCACTAACATTTTACAAATTCGTGACACCCTTACATACTTACATGCAAATTTTTTGACAGTTGAAGTGAAACTGGGTATAGGTACATCTATTAAATTATACATACTATTAAATGTATATTAATGTTTTATTATATTTTTTAAGTAATCTCAAATACGCGAATCTGGCGTTTATATTTTTACATTCGGGCAAAGCTGTGATTATAAACTAGTACAAATTATACACAAATGTACTAATACATGCATGGTGCATTGGTGGTGTAGTGGTTTTAGACACGGCTTACGATCGAAAGGTCATGTCTACTTTGTAGACACTAATGTACTTAACGGAGAAGGAAAACTTCGTGAGGAAACCTGCATGTCCGCATGGGTGTGTGAAATCTACCAACCCGCACTAGGCCAGCAAGGTAGACTACGGCCTAGTCCCCCCTCCTGATCAGAGGAGGTCTGTGCCCCTGTAGTGGGGACGATATGAACTGGAGATGATGATGATGTATAAATGGAAACACGAACGTTCTTACTACGTCGATAAAGTAATATTATTCAAATGTATGAATCATGTCTTGTGGTAAGCAATTCAAATGCGGTATTAAATTTTATACCGTTTGAAGGCACGGTTACCGTTAAGTGAGTTGTTAAGTGTGTATCAAATAAGTACATGCAACTTGGCGAAAACACGATGTTTATCAAAGGCTTATCATAGCTCTCAAGTCGTATAACTTTATCGATTGCGAGAGAGAGAGGGAGAAGGACTAATTTTATTGAAGCTGACTTTATTGACGAAATTATGTAAGCAGAAGGGTTAGGGTGAAATTAGCACAGAATAACTAAAAGTTTAATATACTTATGTACGTATGAACGTATGTGATGACTGATTGGCTCAGTGGTAATGATACTACTTTCTGGTTCAATGGGGTCCCATGTTCGTACCCGGCAGAGGCAAACTTCACATACACCTATAGACTTACACAGATGAAATAAAATAGGAATAAAAAGTTTTTCTTGAGGTAAAATGTGTACATGACAAGGACATTTCTGACCTCTGAATTGGCCACAAAAGCTGTATTTCAAAATTCAATATAAAATGCTCATTTTTAAGTGGTAAGAGAGATATAACAATATAATATTCTGAACACTCACACATATTGATTTAGTCCCGAACTAGGATGCCCAGTGTCTTGAGTACTAGACAATGATATAAACACTTATATAAATAAATACTAATACATATAAAGATAATACGTTCGTATCAGACTCATGGAGACTCGGATACGAACGTTTATGCTCATGCCACAAAGTTTGCCCCTACCAGGTCTCGAACCCAGCACTCACTGGTACAGAAAGCAGAGACACTACCACTATGCTACTCAGTCGTGAAAAAAAAATCAATAATACTTGATCGTCTGCGTATAAGAAACATTTGACATGTAAATCATCCATATTTAGCTCACACTTCACATTTACATGTTCGACAAACAAAACTCGTTGGTACTATGAATTACTTCAGGCTTCAGACTATAAAACAAAAACTGGATCCAATAAATACGGCGCAATTATGAAGAAGCATTATGAAATAATTAATGGACTGTAGACGGCTAACGGCCGAAATCTAAGCTTTAATAAAACTGTAACTGAACCAAATCTGTGCGTAGGATATTTTCCGAAAATTTTAATTGGGATATACTTTCTTATCGATATAGAGAGCGAAATAAATTTTATATTTTAATTTTTGTCGATCTATCTGTCTGTCTTCGTAAAATACTCTTACGAATATCTTACGATCACACAAAAACCAGTGAACAGATTTTGATCGAGTTGTATTTCGACCACTATTGTGCTTTACAGACATCGTTTGCCCATGAATTGTGTATGCCCTCGTGACATTGGACACAGTGCCTTTCGATACCCCCACAATGTTCGTCACTGTTGCCACTGAAGCTCCAACCAGACGGGCACCAACCATCATGCCTCTTTGGAAGTCTGTCAGGTCGCCCATTTTAATTTTACCGCACCACTTTCATACCACGACACTCACAGGTGAACTGGTTACTACTGATGGAAGAGGAAGGTCCACATAGAAATCAAAAAACGATGGGCAATCGCAACACGTGTTGTATAGTGGCAGGCCAAACTTACGTGTCCTGTATGCAGTGTGTTTAGATTTTTTTGTCTACCCCCTGTATATTGCTTATAGTCTGATATAGGATTTACACTATGTTTTATTGCAATCTATTAAATAGAAGAGAAGTTATATTTTGTTGTACTGCAAAGTTTTATTATTAAATTTATAGACCCAAATTTCCCCGGGAAGGTTTCCGAGTTGGTAAATGTAAACGTTGGTAAATGCGGCACTGCGAGTAGCAGCTAGTTAATATTAAAACTAAGCTGAAATACATATTTTCCATCAAAAATACCAATAGAATAGTTTCTAACCGATATATAATGTAAAACTTTGTGAACTTATACATTCAATGTGAAAAGTCTCACTAATGAGATTTTAATGCGAGATTCGTGGACTATAGGATCGAATTAAGTATTCTTATTTGCCAAATGGACAGACGGACATTAAAACATGTTACTTTGTCATGCAGAAGTAACTAAATTATCCACAATGTGCAAAATAAAAAAACATCATATAGCGGCACAAAAGATCAACGAATGGTTTGTCAAACTCGACAATCTTCATTCAATTCTTCAATCGGTTCAATCGGTCAGACTGAAGTTAAAGCTGGGTGATAACCATGATGAGGATGATGTTGTTGATGACGTTGATGATCACATCGGGGTCACATAGGTCAGTGTGGCAGAAGCACTCCCCTTGCCACTTCAAGCATCGGGATCCTTGAAATTAATGTAACGAGCGATGTTCAGTTCCGCGACTTCTAAAAAGCTTCAATCGAGTTCGCGATTGGAAAGGCCAAGCTCGCCTCTAAAAAGCTTGGTGTGCTCGGAAGATCGACACGGTATTTCACATCAGTCCATCTCGTTCTACTTTACAAAGCACAATTCCGGCCTCACATTGAATACAGTTCTCATTGGGCTGGATCTCCCCAATACCTGCTTCAAACTTTTGACCGTATTCAGCGAAGAGCAGCGTGGTCGTCGACTCGTGGAAGCTATCTCCAGTCCACTATACCCGCCGGTCCTGCGGAGGGGCATAGCATCTCTCTGCATCTTCTATCACATCTATCATGGGGAGTGTTCCGAAGAATTGTTTGAGCTAATTCCAGCCGCTGAATCCCATCACCGCACATCTAGTCAAAATTTAATATTTCACTGTCATCACTTGGATAGTTGGCGATCTACCACTGTGCGTTTCTCGCGCAATTTCTTTCTACCTACCACCATCCTGTGGAATGAACTCCCAACGGCAGTTTTCCAAGCGGATACGACTTATGGACCTTCAAGAAACGAGTTTACACTTTTCTTGAAGGCAGGCAACGCACCTGCGATCCCTCTGATGTGGTCTGATGTCTATGGACAGCGGTGATCACTTACCATCAGGTGACCCGCTTGCCCGTTTGCCTCCTCTTATATAGAAAAAAAAAGAAGCCACAGTATGAGAAGAGGAGTAAGATCATCCGGCCAGACGGGTATGATCTATGTCGGGGTCTGCCACCGCCCTAACGGTTGATGTAGGGATGTTATATATATGTTATATTGCTACGGATTTCCTTCGCCGTGTTTCAGCTTTCTATAAATATCAAAATTCAAGAGTTGCGTTACCTATTGATAATACATGGTTCTATTCAACGAAATTAGTTGCCACATTGTAAATTAGTAAATAAGTTGTTTAATTTTCATAACTTTAAGCCTTCTTTTTAACAAATCCCGTTTTATGATACGAAAGTGTATTGGAAATTATTTTAAGAACTTATTAATGGTTCGTACGCCATTAACTAGACGGACTTGACGCTGAGGGTATTTTCACAATTGGCCTTTGAATGATATTATGCTATAAATATATTTCTTCTACTCTACTAATGTACACATATACGTACATTGCTGCTTGCGTTCATATTACATTAGCGGCATATAACGATACGGAACCGTCTCTAAGCATGAATCCCACTTGCAAAATATAATGTCAATAACATACAGATATAAACTATCATACATTTGTTGCTTACACACCACATTGTTCCAATAGAAAACGCAAAACCTCGCGGTAACCTCGCCAAGTACAGTTTTCACATGTTTATAAGAAACATCTATTTTCGCCCATTGTTAATCTCATGAACTCTCGCTTATTAATTACTTGATGCACCAACAATTGTTCGTGGTATTAATGAGTTTAATGGGTTTAATTAGTGAAGCAATTGGTAGATACGTTATGGAATAAGCCAAAAAGTAATCGAAGCTAACTCCTGTCACCTGACAGACATCCTTTTGTCTTTTCTAGCATGTAAAGTTAAGATATAGTAAGAGAAGCAGTGATAATCCAGTGGTAAAGTCCAAGTCTCAAGTTCGAATACAAGCCTCTGACTTTTCGAAAGCATATGCGTATTAATAATTTAATAAATAATTAAGTAATTAGTAATTATCAATCATCGTTTGCCTTAAAATATACCGATTTCAAAGAAATAATCATCCATCCCCAGTCCATTTTCGTACGCACTACAGGGCAACGGATCTCCCCTTATAAGGACAAGAATTAAGCCATAATTTGCCAAACTACCCTGGTGCGGGTTGGTAGATTTCACATAACCATGAGAGCATGCAGGTTTCCTCACAACGTTTTCCTTCTCTGTTTAGTAAATTGGTGTCTACAATAAAAACGGTGCATACGTTTACATTTTAAAGAGATACTCGACAACTTTAGCACCTGTATTAAGCCACATATTTAACCTTTGCTTACAGTTATCTTTCCAACTTTATTTTAAAAAGCTTTTATCCACCCAATTTTCAAATGGGATGACGGAGCATCACTCACTTTATATCCTTAGTTCCCAAAGTGGTCCAGGTGGAGCCCCAGGGGTCCACGGGAGACTCGACAGGGGTCTACGTTGGCGTACGCAAATATCCATAGTTAGATCTAATCTTCACATTTTTTGTCGAGATTTGGGAATATGGTAGAAATGTAGCTGCAGGGGGTCCACCGGAACCCGCTAAATTTTGAATGTGGTCTATGAGAGAAAAATGTCTGGGAACCTCTGCTTTATACGGTAAAGGGAAACATAAGAAATCCTATACACCTAGATTTCCTTGACAGCCTGTAAAGTCTGCCAACTATTATAGCATAACCCTTTTTTTTTAATCGAGAGGAAATATCTACCGCATACCTGAGAAAGGTTATGTGGTCGCACCCACTAAAACCCCGGAGTGATCTTCTTTAGCCCATTTTGCCGAAGCCGTGTTATCACGTGAGCATTCTGCCACAGCTTCGGCGGGCTTTGGACCTGTCCTCGTCTTCTGGGAGAAATACTGAGGCTCCCCTTCTTATAGACAATGCGTCTGTTGTCTCTTTGGGCCTGTGGCTGGTCGGGCGGTGAGATGCCCCTTTCAACGCCCTCAGACCCCACCTTAACCTTAGGTGGTCTCAGGTCCGTATTTTAGTGCGCCCTTTGGCGCCCTCGGTGTCTTTGGCGAGACAGCAGAAGGCTCGCTACCTCGCCATTATAGCATAACCCTTATAATTTAGAGAGACAGAATAGCTAACTGAGAAACATAACAAAATACAGATATAAAATTTAGTTTGTATATAAAATTATCCTGCAGCAAAACTTTGAACGCGTTTTTCTCACGGATCACGGAACTGGAACATCCGCCTTATAGTCCTGACATGACCCCGTCCGATTATTATTTATTTTCAAATTTAAAACGGGACTTAAGGGGAAGAAAATTTGCAAGCGATGAAAAGTTGCTGGCTGCCGTCTTCAGTCATTTTGAAGACAAGGATTGTGCTTACTTTTATAAAGGCCTAGAGATGTTGGTTCACAGATATGAGAAGTGTATCAGTGTTAGTGGAGATTATATTGAAAAATAAAATTAGTATCGTTTCATTTTCTTCTTTTCTTCATAATTAGGCTAATTCATTATGGGACCAACTACGTATATATTGAATATTAGTATCAATAAAAAAATTCATCGTTTGCTTGAAAAAAAAAGTATGAAAAGAACACCCTCGTACCACGCGCGCACCGTGGGAGTTTTGGCGGCAACCCGAGTGAAGCGTTACTTGAAGTTTTATATTAGTTTATTGTGATGTTTTATTATATTATATTGTTTATATTGTTTTATATTAATTTATGTGATTAATATATAAATTTGGTGTTGTTTTGTGTATTAATCATCAGTAATTCTGAACAATATAGATACATTGGAATAAAACCGTGACTAACATAGCAAAGTGACCGTATCTTTTCGAGACAATAAGTCTGCGGAAACTCATGCACAGTCAATGTGATATTCTTCGGATTGACGTCAAAACTCCAAAGAAGCAATAAAATGAGACACACCAGCATTTTATTAACTTATGAAGATAATATAACTACGACAGACAAGGCTGTCTGGGCTTAGATTCCTTTGCCTTCCCTTTAAAAGGGAAAATAAAAAAACGCGCACCGTGGTTTGGTGTCTTAAAATACGAGAGCTCAAGCACGTCATCCGTCCAAGAGTTAAAACTCCTAAGTACTCGAAACGACAACAGAAAGGGGGACACCGGAGTCTTATGTGTACTCCCTAACTTGTGTCGCTGTGGACTAGCGGGGAGTTTTTATTTCGTAGGAGTCGAACGCCAGGCAAACCGCCACCGCGGCAAAAAAAACGTTCATAATGTATGTGTGTGCGCTTATTTCGGCTTCATATTCGGCCATAACTTTTAAACGCATGGATCGATTTAAATGTTTGTGGATATCGTTAGAATACTTAAATTATCCCGTATTAAAAAGGCTGGGTTAAATATAAAAAATCCGATGTGGCTATGCTATTGTCAAATGTTTGCGTTTATGCTCAAATAACCGTGTTTAATTTAATCATTTTTAATTTAATTGTAGGTAAATTTTACTTACACAATGGTCTGTTTTAACATTCACACAGGCCTTTTACAAACTATGTGAACAATGTGTTACTTTCTACGTGTATTGAATGACAAAACAAACTAAATGTTACTACAAGTGGTAAGTACTCAGTGAAAGTTATTACACAAAAATGGAACTAATGAATGAATGGTATGTTTATTGTCTCTAAATAAAATATTATAGAGAACCAATGTCTATTCAAGTTAGTCTATGACATTTTTTTAATAGATTATAAAAAAAGCAGCATATTCAAAAAACACTTTTTCAAGTGTTCTGTAATATTAGTGTGTTCAAGTTTTAGGGCCCACGCACACAGCGTATTTTTAACGCGCCGACAACATACATTTCTCGAACGCGAGTTCACAGTACTGTAGATGACCAAAAAGCAGATTGTAGCATTTGTATCGATTCAAACACGCGTACAAAGCCATAAAACGCGCACGAGACGCGCGTTCAAAGCTCGTCTGTATCGTGTTTACGCACGTTTTATGGACTAATCCATACTTTATGATTGACTAAACTTTTAAAAATTATATTAAAATGACCACACAATCTTCTTGCGCTCGTGAATGAGTCTATTCAATAGAGTCGAAAATTTTTCCTTTTTCTTTTTTTAAACACGTAATAAAACCAGCGTAAGCAGTGTTGTCCCCTCGACGACATTATACTACTATTGTAGTGTCTGGTGAAAAGTCTGAGGTTTCTGTATTATACTACATAGATGTGAATAGAGCGCGTTTGTATCGCCGTATCTGCGTGTTTGTATCGATACAAATGCACGTTTACGGTGCTACTAATTTTTTTGAACGTGTGCAAAGGTTTACCGTCTGTGTCTGAATTCGGTTTAAAGCGCGTTAACGAGCGTTATTTGCGCGTCGTCTGCGCGTTAAAAATACGTAATATGCCCTTAGCTTACTCACAATTAGAACCGGTCAAAATTGACCTACTCCTATAGCCCAGGATTTTATAATGTGATTAACAACATCAAATGAACAACAACATATAACAACGGTACGTCAGAGTCGTGGTTGTAAGCAGTTGCGGCTCTGAGCGACTAAAGTAATCTTGAAGAAGGATGTTTGGCAAGCACAGCATTTGCACCATAAACATCTTAGTGTTGAGATACTGGAGGACCAACTCGAGTAGAAATGCTAAAAAGAGGAAAACTGGAGAATAGATGCTTGCACATCGTTATGAACTGACTATCAAATCTTCTTATTGAAGATAGATAATGTTAACATCAACTGATGGTACCCTCACAATTGTGGATCATTTTATACCAATCTACTGTATACATTATACTCATCATCAGATCAGATCATATGTTTGTTTATTGACAGCTCATACAAAGTTAGATGTAACTTCATACTAGCATCTAGCAAATTATCTAAACTATTATAAAATTGTTAAATGTAAAATTTTTTAATCAAAGATATTTAAAAAAGTACAGCTTCAACTACTACCGTTAAGGAACGAGAGCTCAAGTAAAAGTGGTCTATGGTGTTTTATATAAATTAATGATTTTTTTGGGATTCCCCATGTAGCAGAAAATCAACATTTAGGCAGACGAAGCTTCAGGCAAAAGCTAGTACTACATATAAATAAATATGTTTTAACTGTCATTATATCTTTAAAAGGTTAATTCAACTTTAGGAATGCGGTAAATTGAGAATACTAATAAATATTTAAATGAATCAAATGATTATTAGCTATTATTAATACTTCCTTTGATTACTCCTTATTATTAAGACTTCAGCAAAGGGGGCAGTTATTCATCATCGCCATTCCAAATTCATCCCATTACAGGAGCACAGAGCCCCATTAATCAGGAGGGAATAAGCCAGGTTTTTCACCCTTGAATTTCTGTATCACATGCCTTATGAAATATGGAGATCAAGTCTAAAGTAGATAGTATACTTGATAACCCAACTACCTAAAGAATTGCTTTATTCCAAAGAATGGTTCAAATGCTAACTACTAATTATACCATAACCTCTACAAATTAAATACAGAGCATTATTAAATATCAATAGCAATATAGTGGTAACCATTACACTTTTTCAGCTCTCTAAGAACTCTTATTAAACCATAATACATTGAGTATTTCATATTATACTCTTTTGTTTACTTCATTGGAAGATGAAAAGTACATAGCATACTCAGTATTTTTAATACCCACTTCTGCTACCAGAGGCAAGTATTATAACAAACAATTTTAAAGCAAGTATTAAATAGTAAGTAATATGTACATTTGTTACAGTTTACCAGATGTATATTGTGTATGTACTATTTAAAGATAATGTGTGTAAAATGCTTATTCTGTGATAAATGTATATAGGTAGTATTCATATATTAGTATTCAATTTGTGACACTCATTGTAGCACAGAACATTTTATATGAATTTCAAAGACAGAAACATGATATCAACATTTTTTTAAGAATAACAAATACTGACCTAGGTCGTATCAATAACTGAGACTTATATGAATTTCAACACATTAGTAAACTATTCACTTAAATCTTACTCTCCAATGTTATCTAAGTACATATCACAGCCTAAACAATAGTCAGGTAAAACACATTACACGACGTAAAATTCTATATAGTATGAAGACTCACCGAAATGGCCACAACGTTTTAGAAAAGCATCCACACGACAACTGCCTCATAAATGGAACGTGGATAGTTTCTTTTACACTATTAATTTCCTGTGCGAATACACTTTCCAACAGCTTTTACTATTACGGGCTACAACTACGAGTAGTACAAACGGGCATGAATACTCCACGACTGACGTACTGCTAGGGAGCGGTCAGACTGTAATCTTTTCCGATAATTAAACAACTGAATGTGTGATGAATAGAGGTTTACACACATTAAAGCACCGAATACAGTCACTTATTGAAATCCACATACGAAGATATTAAAGATTAACCATGAAATTTTAATTTAGGCGACAACGAAGCGAAAATCGCCCCTCCTCCCTTCACCTTCACTATAAATGAATCATAGACAACACGCTGCTTTATTTTCTTACGTTTAACTTTAATTGAGCAAGGAAATGATATAAGCGAAGTTCATAAAAAAAATATGAAAGTGAATTTTTAACATTCCAAAATTTATCATTCCATTTAGTATTATGAATTGTATGTTTTTCTTATTAAATAATGATAGAAGACATTTAAATGATAATAAATTATCTGCAGCATGGGTTACATTCTGGTTTATAATCTACGGTAACTTGATTTTTTTTTAGACAATGATAGAGATGATCTCTTGCAATCAATCGTATATACTATTCTTATCAATCAGTTATTCCATCGATTAGTTTCAATTGAGTCTAGTTTGAGTAATTAAAATTGTTAGAACAATCATCGTTATATATAATAATACATTAAATAATTTCGATATTCCAAACCATGCATAGTTATACAATATATTTTATATCCAAATTTCTTGAACAGTTTAACATTGAATATCTAAAAATATAGAATTTACAAAATATATAATTTTCTGTCAATCTGTCAAACTTCCAAAGGTACTAAAATAGGAAAAACAGGGAGATTAGAGACAGTAGTATGCATTGATTTAGACAGGTGGAGGAAATTAATCGTTTGTGATTATTTATTATTAAGTTTTTCCCGCGGCTCCGTCCGCGTGAATGTCGATTTTCCGCTTCTTGGGAAATCCCCATAAAATCAGATTTATATAAAAAGCCTTAGAACTGCAAAAGTAGTTCTAAGGCTTTTTATATAAATCTAATTAGATTCAATAGATAGATCTCAATCAGATATATATAAAAAGCCTTAAAACTACAAAAGTAGTTCTAAGGCTTTTTATATAAACTTGACCTCTCGACATACCTATCTGAGCGTGCAGGTTTCCTCACGAATTTTTCCTTTTCCGTTAAGTACATTGATATCTACAATGATATAGCGACCAGGATCGAACGATGTCTAAAACCACTACACCACCAATGCACTTTTATACTCGTACGTACGTATATTTATATACGTATTATTATTATATGTTACGTTATATATACGTTATGTTATATTGTATTATATATTAAGTTGGTCAATAAATAAGTATATTTTTCTTTTTTTATTTCTTTTAATACTATTCAACGAAAATTTTCCCTAAGTTAAATTTTACCACAAGCAACCTTATTTACTACCACAAATACCTCAATATTAGTGATAGATTATTGACCTCATCAGGGACGACTTTTTGTGGTGAGGAAAAAATAAGTTAATTCAATGATCGGAAATAACCATTACCAGTGCAGCCAAACCAAAAGAAAAATATTTCTCTGATTTAGGGATTCTGTAATGAAAAAAAATGTTATCAAATTTTTGTTCTATTTATTACAATAACTATAATTATAAAAAAACTAAACGGCCACATATATGGCCAAGGGCGTGAAGAGGTTAACACGCTGTATCTATAGTGTATGTACATGTAATTTTATAGATATCTTAAAAATATTGTGTCTTAAAAAAAATGTTTCTCTGACATCAATTCCCATGTATAAATTAGGTATTACTATCGATACTATATGTTCTTTAGTAACGAATCTATGATTGTTTAACAAAATAATCTAATCATATTTATTTATAAATTAGATCAACATGCTTGTCTTTTAAAAACATATATTCAAAACATCTTTGTCAAAAAAGTTTCAAACTGTATACAGTTCAGAACTTAACATAATTTCTTATTCTCCTGAAATTAATGAATTATCAGACGCTTCTGTCCTTTAGTGTACAATTTTATACTAACTCTGAATTTCGTAATGGAACTAATAAGAAATTATAACAGTTGATATAGAGCACCCCAGGCTTTTACCACAATGACATTAATTTTCTCGTTAATCATTTTATTTTTATATTAAAAATTGTTTAGTTTTTTTAAACTATAATTTATGTGTATTTTATTTTGTTACACTTAAAAACTCCTTTGCAGATCTAATAATTAAAATGGTGGGCTTTTCCTTTAGGTGCTCGGAAGTGAGACTGTATTGTTTAAATATTAGTTTTGCTGTTATCTCGTCTATGACAAAAGTTTGTGTAGGCACTGTCTTCCATGTTGAGATAAAATACTGATATTTTCTAGGGAATGATGAAGTTCAAAGGGACGGCTAAGAGAGAGCGCGAACCAAACGCGCTCAATGCAGCATGAAGGAAACGTCCAGGTCATAGGTGTAGTATATATGTCCAGGTCATAGGAGCAGTATATATGATAGCAGTATATATGACTATAACATTATTTATT
>WUAW01010435.1:67586-88771 GCA_017165845.1 Thaumetopoea pityocampa
ATCCATATTAACATCAATGTTTGCGGTCAATGAACCTAAATAGCTCTACCTACTCCGATCATTGGTAATAAAGCTTTTGACAAGTTCTGCCTTATAAAACATTAACAAAAATGTTGTTTTTCTCAGCAACATGTCCTTTAATGAAATTTAGAGAGAGTTCAATTTTAATGGAATCGATGTTTTTCCAATTATCTCTGAACATTTTGAAAATCTGAATAACCGTGCTCCTAGTAATTTGATTTATTTTGGTTTCGAAGACAGTTATTAGGATCAGCTCATAATCATGATGACGGCAGGCAAATAGTAACAATTCTCTTTCTAAAGTCTACTCCAAAATAGCGCAAGCTCCATTGAAACGGCCAGTATTCGAAGCTGTTATGTCGCAGCACATTAGAATAAATTTAGATGAAGTTGTTATGATACCTATACCTACTTGGGCTTCCTTCCTCATTCATATTTTTATCTATTACAACTTACATATGAGACATAAGTACTTAACTTACACATGAGACTTTAAAATCATCCTATGAACTAAAATAATCTTTCTCAGTTTATTTTAATTCGTTTTTTTCTGTTATACTACTATCACAATACCATTTCAAAGGTAATTTATCTCATATTACTATCTAGGGTAATACTTTTTCCGATATGTTCGTAATCACCATATCTTGTGGTTTTGATTCTTTTCCTATTCATATCTGCCTTACGTAATGAGAAAGAAAAAAATTACCTTCTATTAGAAAAAGATATATTTATGTCTTCAGTAACTGTGTTGCTGGCTTTTAATAGAATTATAGTAGATTTAGATTTCGTTAGTCTGTAAATACTAGAGATGGGTCGTCGACGAATTTTTCGTTAACGAAACTAGGCCATGTCGTCCGTCGACTAGTTCATTAACTAGCTGATTTCGTCAACAAGTTAACATGCTCTTTTCTTTAAGTTGACGATGTTGTGAGCATCTATCTAGACATACATACATACATACATAAATACACTCACACCCTTTTCCCTGGCTCTCCAGCTGGGAATCAAACCCCGGTCTCCCGCGTAACGGGTGGGTATACTGACCACTATACTACCGAAGAATTGGGGTAGGCAGAGACCACTTCTTTCTACTTGCTACGAACAAAATGGCTCTCAGTAGCCCACTTTTCACTCCCGCGGGAAACGAGATGTGTCGGGTGGCGAACCACGATGCCGCTATTTTTATGGCCCTAAAATTTTAAAATGCCTAATTGCGTTCCCACGAAAATGAAAAAAGGAAAGAGGTAGGAAAGGTGTATTGAGCAAGGAATATGGAATTTGGGAAAAGGACTATAGGGTATGGGATACTACTATCTCGGAAGGAATAGGAAAAGGCAATAGTAGCTCGGGAGAACGTGGTCGCTTACCCGTATACTTAAGTCTATTTGCCGGATAGGCTAAAAGACCAAGTACTCCCTGACCTATCTATCTAGACGTTGCGAATAATTCCAACGCTATATATGTGGGTTGACTCAACGGTTGTCGATGGTGCATCTCTAGAATTAATACTATCCGGTACTAAATTTTTATTATTATTTAATTGGTATTTATAATTTTAGTTATTTATTATCCATTCCATGTTTGCAAATTGCTGATTACATTAATAATACACCTACTTTGTTATGTCAGAATTACCTAAATAATCAAAATTAATTTATACATTGTGTGTAAAGTGATAAATAAACTAATAAATAAATTTACCACTCTTTATCATACGTATTCAAATATCAACACACTCTCCTTAACTTTAAAGTTTAAATTAGAAGGACATCGCGTCGTAACTATACGTTTAGCCGTCTACGATTTAACTAGTACATCAAAATAACGTAATCGGTCGACGGGTTAATTTAACTAATCCGTTCATTCAACGCTCATCGTTAGTTGACGTTGCGTTGCACCTTAATACGAACGTAGTGTCGTCGCGACAATCGATTTACCCGTTAACAATTCAATGAGTCCATAAAAATAACAAACTATCAATGCATTGATTGGTTATCGATGGTTGATTTAACTAGTTCTTTTATTCAACGCTCATCGCTAGTAAATCCTTCCCTTAGACGATTTTGTGTATTATTATTTGACTCTTGCGTTGCGTTTCACTAAAATTATGTAATTATTCAATAATATAATCGACTAAACAATTATTTTTCTATTAATACTTCGATCATCGCATCGCTCTAGTGTTGTACGCATATATGTATGTTGTGTTGTGTGTGCGTGGTGATTTGTGTTAAATGCTGATAGAAAGAAATTAAATAAAATCAAGTATATTTTGACGATGAAACTTGTATAAATGTGAAAAAATAAAGTGTTTTGTGTTATAAAGTGCTAGAAAATCCGTCGAGAGGCGGTAATCGTGTACGTCCATTCGCTATTTGTGGATTCTGGATCTCGTAGATGTACCATAAACAAAAATGTCAGCGATCCCGATTTTTTGTTTCTTACTGCATACCTATCGATAAACCCTAATTATATCACACGAACGACATTAAATAATATTAGATGCTTTCGCCAGTAGTAATTACTCGCTTGAACGGCCTTACCGAAACAATAAATTTGCCATAGTATACGTGCGTTTCGTGTGCTCGCGCCCGTCTACACTCGACCTATCTCATTGTTTATGTATGGAGAATAAGCCAGGAATATTTATGAAGATTCAAGATGAATTCTCCTTATAATTAAATATCTTGAAACGATCAGGGGTAAACGGCAGCTGATATCGGTAGCGGGGTCACTGCGCGCCATCGGCGTCCGCCCCGTGTGCCAAGGTTTCTTGTATCTCTATTTATAATAATCTCTCGATCATTTGGTGCAACATAATGACATTCTTGTAATGAAGTGCTGTTCTGTGAATTTGTGGGACATGTGCCAATTATTGTACTCATGACGAAAACGCGCCGTGGATTAGTTTTGTATGTATACAAATGCATGATGTTAGTGTTTGTGTAACATGGATAAAAATCACACCAAATTCTTCACTGTAGCTCAATTTTTTTCGCCAATAGTAACTTTCTTATAACAAACTTAGTAATAAATCAATAAATTTAAAAATATTGCATGTTTTATTTTGCTTACCATTTGTAAGTTTACTTGACAGAATGACTTTTGCCTTTATTTATAATTTAATATCAAACCATAGTGTAATTATATCTTTTGTTGCAGGAATATTGTAATCAAAGTTCAAAATAAAATTCATATATTGATACTGAATCTAACTGTATCTCAAGGAACTTTATCAAACTTGTGTCAATAAATCTGTTTGTTATATATTGGGTCAAAGATGAACTTCAATTTAGATTCTGTTTTAATTGGAGAAACCAAAAATAATTAACCATAAATTCTTAAAACAAATTACCATAAATACTTTCACATTAGCTTATATTTTTACTGTTTTAGTAACATTCTAACATTGCTAAATGTTTAGTTACAGGAATCAAAATTTTCCTTTGAAATCATCTGAAAAAGCTGTAAGGTGACCTAAAGAATATTTATATCTAACTATCTTCAGTCTGGTTATATTCCCTGCTTTGTATTTCATGTTTCCTAAGACATGACACCTATCTAGATAAACTTTGAAAGTAAAATATCTTAATACAAAATTTCATTTCAGTCAATGAGAAATGTTTGGGAAAATAGTATTAAACATAGTCACTATCTGCATCTGTTTGTCTGCTTAGTTCTAAACTACAGTGTTATATGAGGTTTTCTCTAAAGAGAATTTCATTGGAAGCATTTCTCCTGGAAGGTTTATATGTAAATTATAAATAATAAGACAATGTTTCATACTCAAGTTGTCAAAAAAATGATTTTCAGGCATTTGACTTATACTGGCTAAACCATATATTTCGAAATTATTGACTAAAAAATTGTAGGTTTTAAAAGCTCTACATAAAAGTTGCCAATGACATGTGTCTATCTCCTAAGGTCGAGTCACATAAACCATTTTTATCTTGTGAAACTATTTTGGCCATTCACATGTTAAATCTACTTGATCACGAGTTCTGTCACAAATACTTCATAAAACTGCATTGAATAGTGATTAAAGGTCATCATCATTATATTAGCCTACAGACATCCACTGCCTGCAATTTAATTAGGTAGGTTTACTTAGTTGACATTCACCATGCATTCTGTTTGTGATCACCACTCTAACCCTTTAGAACCCCAACATTCTGTAGATCTCCTCCTTACAGATTTTATCAACCAAGGAAATTCAGAGCATAGCCTTTTCCATTGCTTACTGGGTGACCTTGAGCATACTTATGAGGCCACTGTTCAGTAGTCATGTATCAGAACCATAGTTCATCATTGGCAACACATTCATTAAATAATTTTATCCTAGGCATTGTGGTACTTGACTCAAACACTACCTCGATCAGTTGACTTAGCTAGTTGAATGAAATTTCCCAGGTATACATAGTCCATCACAACTTCAAAAATAGAGACTTTTAGGTGGAGTGGAACAAGAGTATATTTACCATAATATTAGTTTTCTCTATATTCATTTTTAGGCTCACCTGTTCAGAGGCTCTTTGAGATCTGGAAGCATTATGTTCAAGTCTGTCAACAATTCTGCCATGAGCACTACATCATCAGCATTCAATTTGTATCTGTATGCATTTTAGTATTTTGCTCCACACCAAGGCGTGCCTTCGTGTGCTATGATGGTATTGAACAATTTCTGCAGGACTCTGAAGACAGTTGTCCCTCCTGCTTACAGCAGCTTGGCAGTGATTCTGTCATCATATGGTGTCTTGCTATTATCAAGTTGCTTGAGAGGCGCACAAACATCATATGGGCTGATATACGAAATCTCTTCAGCACTAAAGATATCCATCAGTCTTCATCAATCTTGATCATTTATTTTTAATATACCTGTAGGAATTTATCAAATAGGATAGGATCACTGTAAGGACTAAGTAGTATCACGGTGGTAAAAGATTCTCTTCCTCCATATAATCCACCAACTGCTGTCCACTCCGGATTCATTGCTATTTCCAAATTTCCCCATTCTCAAGTCAGTTCTCCACCCTCACTTAGCATAAAATCTCTCAACAACTATATAATAGGTTTTGAAAGCATATATAACTTTTGGTATATCCTCATACATGATCTCAGCGAGTGCCTTTTTGGTGACTCAGATATGATACCCGTGTGGATACACTCTCGGCCTTCTATATTGTTGTCGATGGATTTGTGAACGAAGAACCCAATACCATCTTGCGATTATTGATCACCTACCCGTTAGTATAGTATAGTATACCGAATTATAGTAGGATACGGAAGTATACGAATACAATACGGCCGGTCCGGCGTCTGTGCCGGACCAGCCGTAACCGCCGTTCTTCCCCTTTATTTGGACTTCTAACAATCCTAAAATGTACCAGTGCAGCTTACTAACTTGTTCTTCCAGTTCGAACAACTTTTCTTCAGTCCACATGGTCGAACTTTTTCAGCAGAATCCCTCTCCAGGATTCTTATTACCTCCTACCCTGCCGTTACCGTGGCCATTGCCGGAGTTGAGGCTGCCTGAGAGACCATGGTTTGGGCGTGTTAAACGTATACACACATTTTAACATAACAGTTTCTATAATCTCAACGGTTGGCAATCGGATTGGTCGGTCGCCGCTGCCCCTCGCTAACCAGGAGAAATTTGGACCGGTTTATTTTATTGGTTATACTGCCCATCAACCAATCGTCAGATTCGACTGTTAGTCCGCAAGATACACCACGAGCCGGTGAAGTTGACATTTGGGGGCCGAGATATTGTATCATATTCCCTTACACCTCAAATGTGCATTAACTTATTAAAATTATTCAACGTACTCCCTCATTTTGAATAAAAAGTCCAGTATCTATGCACGTTATATTTTTTAACGCGCATCAAGGAGAAGTCCTTTATTTTTCGATAAACTCATAGGCCTGGGACTCATTTAATACTCTTTTAATCATAGTTTAATGCCAATTGAAGAACTAAGGTTTTTTGCTTACGAACGGGACCATTTCATTCAGGTCCACAAGCACCTATGACACCAGTGGTACGTCTGAACCGTATCAGGTCGGCGGCTTCCTCTTGCGATCATCGAAACTTTAATTTTCTCTGTATCGTTTGATACACAAATCTCAAGGTTATTTTCATATTTTACAGAATATTAAAAATATCGTTTAGCGCATAATCATAACAGCGCACCTCTATAACCGTGCCTGTTTTATTTCTGTGTCCACTCTGTTTTCTAAAAATGAAACAAGCTCTTTTTTTGTTAATTTTTAGAAGCCGCGAAACTTCAATTTCAAAGTATATCCAAACATGTATAATACTCAAATTATTTGTGTATAGTATTTAAATTAAAAAAAAAAACGTGACAGAATTTGTGACCTAACTAGGTATATGATAGTATGGATCATTATCCAGTTAAATATGTTAGTTATCTTGGGTATTTTATGTATATTAAATTCGCCTGTTACATGATAAATTTAAATAAATACATTAGTAGATATCACAGATTTAATAATATGCGCAACAATAAAAATTATTTTCTTGCGTTACGAAACTTACGAAGCTTTTTTGATAGACAGTATTAATCCATATCTAATTAAACATAATGGTTACATTTGGAATTAAATTTAGATAATATTTTCTTTACACCGTGTAATTAATATCCTACGAGATATCAGAGGTTAAAAATTAGTCGCAATAAAACTTTATCCACTTTCCGTAACGATGAACTGACAGTTTCGAAGCGCTAAAAAAAGAATAGGATAGAACAATGTCTAAATCGATCAGACATAAGTATTTGACACTTTTAAACCTCAATGATGCCGCATTAACAAATTACACCCGTGCAAAGTCGGTGTGGTCGCTAGCTCTCGCTCCGAAGCTCGCTTTTCGCCTCGAAATGCATAAAGGTGGATGAGGTGAAAGGGGTGTATCAGGATAATATGTCGAAACTGTAGTTTCTGCCTACTCCTATAGGATACCGGCGTGAATATATGAATGTTATTGCTCACTTAAAGTAATAAGTTGATCAAAATCTATATTTTATTAAAAAACGTTAAATGTCAAAATTTTTAAATCAAAATTATAAAAAAAACTACTCAGATCGACTAATTAAGGGCTTCTGAAACCAAATCCTTCGATGTTTGCTTGTTTGTTCGAGCTTCACGCAAAAACCAGTGAAATTTTGGTCATACTGTTACAGTCTTAAAGGTACTATTCTGTCTTAAATACTGCGGCATGTTTCATCAAAATCGGTTCAGTAGAATTGAAGTACAGCTTGATCTCTGTTTTAGTAGCTGCCGAGTATGAGAGCTCAAGTAAAAAGTGATTCTTAGGCTTTTTATATAAATCTGTGATTGTTTCGGGTTTCCCATGTTGCGAAAAACCGACATTCACGCGGCTAAAAGCTAATAAATTTAATAAATAAATACTAAACAATAATTATTAGTAAGTCATACCTATTGCGGGCGAAGTCGCGGGTAAAAGCTAATAAATTTAATAAATAAATACTAAACAATCATTATGAGTAAGTCATACCTATTGCATACGCATTGTAGTTCTTTAACAAGTTGACAATGATGATATGCCCAACTGGAGCTTAGATCAAAATAATAATGATTGTGATTAACAAGTACCTACATAAAATATAACTAGCATTATTTTAACCGAAGTCAAAGTCCGCTGTTCTTCAGTGATTGCAGCTATAAGGCGGATTCGGATGACAATCTGTTGTCTGACATCCTCGTAAGCCCCTAAATTTGCAGCTACTAGCAGTTGAGACACCAGCTGGGACTCACTGTTTTATGTCTTCTGAAAAACATTGAGGGTACAGAAAAGTCTGCTTAATCAGTACTCGAAACTAAACCTTCGTAAAGTGACTGACACCACCGTGACTCTCTTAAAAATACATAAAAATTCCATCTCTGCTTGTTAGTTAATTTATTATATTTCTTTACACAAATTGACAGTTTGGCTGATTGAATTATAAATAGTATTTTATTTGTCTAAAACCTTAGTTCCCAAAGTGGTCCAGGTGGACCCCCAGGGGTCCACGGGAGACTCGACGGGGGTTTACGTTGGCGTACGCAAATTTCCATAGTTATATTTAATGTTCACATTTTTTGTCGAGTTTTGGGAATATGGTTGAAATGTAGCTGCAGGGGGTCCACCGGAACCAGTTAAATTTCGGAAGTGGTCTATGAGCAAAAAGTATGGGAACCTCTGGTCTAAAACATTTATCATCTATCCCTAATCCATATTCGCCCCCATTACAAGGGCGCGGACCTCCCCTAATTAGGATTCGGTCAAACTCTATCGCGCTGACCTAATGCCGGTTGGTAAATACCTAGTGCAGATTGGTAGACACCTAGTGTGGGTTGGTAGACACTTATAATCAGATATCAATAACTCGTTTTTATAGATATAATGAGAACGACATTTACTAGGTACTAAGGGGTCAAATTTTCAGCAGTGAGGTAACTGAATAGGATGAAGATTACTATTTCATCATTCATTAGATTATAGTACTTTTATTGCACACCGATATAAAAAAAAAATACAAACAGTAAACAAGAAATACAAAGTGTAGATTAGACGGTCTTATCGCAACATGCGATCTCTTCTGAACAACCTCTCCATGGATAGGTTTCATAGGGTGCAATTGTACTGTACATATTTATTTGAAATGATTCATATCAACTAACAGATTATAGCTATTACAAGACTAGTCTTGTAAATATAACAAAACTGTGGTAGTTTTAATAATCTGGCGATATATCGTCCCCTTAGTGGCAGAATTCATTAAATGACCAAATCCTCCTTTTTTCCAAACTTGTTTCTGGACCAAGTCTGTACTTAGTGAATCTTTACATTTTCTATCTCGCAATATACGCATCGTGTCAATGTGTGAGTAAAAAGGGAATGTAGACCAACTTTTGCTTATAACGCTGATGTCAACTCATTTTGATCAATGTTGTCAGTTAATGAATTCTGCCACTAAAGGGCCGATATATGCCTGTTTCAAAAAACATTTTTTAAATTGTTTACTTTGTGAATGCAGTCAAGTTGGCGAAGGCACGCAGGGGTATGATCAAGGAGAAGGAGAAAGGCGGTGGCGTCCGCCTCAAGGACGAGCCTAGCGACCCAGCTGAGCCAGGTAACATCACCAAATCATCATTCACTACCTATTTTAGGTCGATAAGTTTTGTATTAATTTCTAAATGTAAATATTATTACTTTTTAAACAACAGTGTATTAGTTTTAAATCATACAGACAGAAAGTTCCAATCTTAATGCTATTTTTCTTACTAGGTATATACTGGTGACGATTCTGTTGTACAGAACTAAATTAAAGATAGAGATGGACCAAATGGTCCTTCTCTATCTTTTTATAATGTCTAGCGCCAAAACGAAATGGTAATCATTTATAGCGAGTACCGACCTACGTTTCTGTCAAACGGTCCAAATAAATGTTTCGTTATTGCGTATCTTTAGTCAGTGTGTTCCAAAATCGCGCCTAAATCTTTTAATTTTGACGTTCCTAAACGAAACTGACAGCACCAAAATTGTAGCTATCTCGTTTTGGCGTTTTACTTTAGAAAAAGATAGGGAGGGACCAAATTTAGTTAAATTCTATTACAACAACAACAAACTTAGGAACATTTTTTTCTAGTAGTGTTTGTACACACAGTGACGAAAACCGGTATAAACCAGATTGCGCTAGCTACCACATACCTCGCGCTCTCGTCTAAGTAGCATTGGAAGTTAGTTATACATATTAAATTTCGTTTAATATGTGATAAAAAAATATAAAAAATATTTATTTATCTGCTGCCTGTACACCGTTACAAACGCAAGAACGTCTCCAAGCTGATTTGGCTGTAATTGCTGTATATTTCTAAATTTTTCTTTGATAGAAGCTTAAGTAGATTAAGATTATGTAGATTTGATTAAGATTTGATACCTCCAAGAACCAATGATTATTGTCTCTACTCGAAATTTGCCAGTTAATAAAATTATTGCCACTCTTTGAAACAGGCGTACCCGTCAAGCGCGCTGAAAATAGCAAATAATTACACCATTTAGCGGATAGATCATTTTTATGGGATTAGATTGCTCTTGCAAATATTTTTTTTTTCGATTTGGCCTTTAAAAAAGATTTAGAAGAAATATTTACCTGTACGTGCGGTAATTATTGAGTTAGTGGCATCCATGACAGATTCTAAATTCTATATCCAACCAAATATCAATGAGGGGGTTTTAGTCCTCCCGTACTGATATGTGACTATGGGTAGTCAGAGAGATAGGTTGTTTTATTTTGAGCTCTGATTTATTTTATTTGAATAAATATATATCAAAGTATACATAATCACATGTTTAAAATAATAAGCCTCGTAATACTATTTTGACAGAGTAATGCTATTTTTATAGTCCTCGAAAAACCATCAAGTTACAAATATAAAATTTCGTGTTACAAGGACAAGCGATAATCATATTAACTCAAATGTTGTCTCTATGGGATTATTGAACCATTGCTAACCTATAATTTTTTTATAGATGATTATCTTTTTTAAACTTGAAACATATATTCATTGTTATTCGGAAATCAGAACGCGTCTTCTTTAATACAATCGTTAAACTACTAGAAACACATTTATTAATAGCGTAGACATCGTAGTTCAGAACAGACTTACTCGTATGTGCACAGACTAAAAATATATCGATTATTGTATAATCAAATACTGAGTAATCGATATATATTTGGAAGATTTCTTGGAGATTGCATGTATGTTCTTTGAATCGTAGAATAGGGCTACTGCTTATTCTCCAAGTGTCATTCAACGTTGTTTATGCTGGAAAATATAGTGGCATTGTTATGGCATTCCAACAGGGCCTTCTTAGGCTACACAGGCGTCTCTGGGCACAAAATTTGGGGCTCTGTTCAGTAAGCCATCAGAGTTTAATTTTTATTAACTGCGTTCATTTTGTTTTATTTTATATGTATCAAATTATTATTTTTATTCTATTCGTGGTATGTTGACGTAAATTTAATGCTGCAACCAGATGTCTACAACAACGAAATTTTGAAGACACGGAGCTCGTGCCCTTATAGAAATTATGATATTGCACTTAGTGAAAGTACAGTAACTTTACTATAAACAATATTTGCGTAAGCATCAGTGCACGAAAAATATACACATAGTAGCCTTGATTCTAACATTATGACGGTCATAAGAGTAGGAAGTCAAATAAATGTTAATTAAACAACAACAAATATATTTTGTATGTTAATTATACCCGTATGCTTATGAATACCATTAATATTCATATGATATTAAAAATACCTTAAACATTTTAGGTCATAGATACTTCTATTTCTGTATTATTTGGTAGAGAACATATGAAACGTTATATTTACAATTTATTTCGAATTGGCAGGGGTGCTTAGGCATGCAGGTAGCTGCAAATCAAAGCAAACAATTCGCATTGCCTATTATTGCGCGTGCAAATATTGTCTAAAGCGCCCACGTCTTTAGAACAACTATTACGACATGTCGTGCTATTCGGCTATACACGAGTACTGCACATTACCATCGCTCCGCGCTATCTCAAGCTCGATTCGTCGCTTCATCACCACGTGTGTACCGGACACGCGATTAAGATCAGTGCTGATTTTTATGTTATATGGTTGATATGATATATTATTTAATCACATTGCATTATATTTACTTTGAAATTGTTACAACTAGCAGTAGGGGCAAGTCGAGTCGAATTGCATTTTTTCGATTCAACTCGACTTTTTTAAATCTTGCATTCTGTTTAAACATTTATTTCTACATTTGTACAAATAAATGTTGCTGTTTCATTCATAAATTTTGATAAATTGTCATATTATGCCTCTCTACTATTTTTATAGCACTCCTGCCTGTCTAGTCTTATTCATAGCATATGTCCATTTAGGCCATGGATCGCGTCCACCCTCAGCGTCACTGCCTACCCCAGCGGCGTTGAAGAAGGAGCCTGACGAGTCTCAACATAGGGTCAAGATAGAGCCCCACAGCCAGTCGGGCGACGACACCGCACCGGAGCTCGGTGTCGACGGAATTAAGACTGAGATTGACGGCCTTATGGATAGTGATGGTATCTCGTTATTTATTCATTTAGTACTTCATAAAAAAGCACACATTATAAATTCCTATGATAAATGCTGCACTGCCTATGATAAATGCCCCATAAATTCAACAATTTAATTTAAATAAAGGTGTATGATAAATTGATTATATTGATCTTACATCTTTACAAATATGTTACTAACCATGCAGATAAAGAATAGGATTATAAACAGAATCACCTCTTTTTATCTCTCGCTTATACACTGTTGGTGATATACTCGTACTTCCAGCGCCGGAGTTTTTATGAGCAATCGACTATTTATTCTATGTGATTTTGTGAGTAGTGTCAGTTCTCAACTGACAATTTATGTTAAGCAATTCTGTTTTATTACGAACTGCACATTCAATTAAAATTCCCATATTGCTACTTACAATTTTGGGGATATTGAGTTAGATTAGATAATTAAGTTGTACAGGAAAAAATTACTTATACCATTTCGGAATTTTTAAAAATGGCAGATATGTGGCAACATTATTTTTAAGTTTGACAATATTGCAACGGTATTTATATTCTATACGAATTCTAAATTTTTATTTGAAATCATTCGCCACTGATAATGATAGTAGCTGGCCGTAAAAATAGTGCTATAACATTCTTTCTATGGCTTAAGGATCAGCAATAACCCGGAAATTATATTCACATCATTGCGGTCAGTTGATAATGGTGGCACAATCGTCACAAAAAAACTTGCTTAGCTTTAGATGAAAAAAGCTAGTCTAGGGCAGTAGTGTGTCACAGATGCAGAAAAATATACCACATAATTTATGTAAAGGCTATAATATAAATATTTTTATATCCAGGTGATCCCACAAAATCTCCATCTTGCGAGCTAGGTCCAGGGTCATTGAAATCTGAGCGTCTCTCTTCAGATTCGAACGATATCTTAGATCCACAGACTGGTCTCAGGGGATCTGCAAGCAACCTTCAGGTGAAAACAATTTTTTTGTAATTATTACACGTTAAAATAAGTTTATTTAATATGTAACTATATATTGATCAGAATGATTCTCATGGTCCAGTCGATCAATAAACAAATTCCGACCTCTGCAGTGCTATTCACAAATATCGAAAGGCGGTATCCGAGACGTAATCGATAGACAATTCCAAGTCATCGAGATGATATTTCCGTTATGATTTGAAAAACAGTAATATTAATTATTGTGAATCGACATTATTTCGAGAAGGATATTTACAATGCAGATTATTTCACAATGACGATCTAAATTTTGTCTGCAATTGCGCAGAACATCTGTTGTTTTGTAACTCAACAGTACGCTGTCCCGGTTGCACACAACTACACTCTCATTGGTCGATTTGACCCATTGAATTCTATGTCTTGGCGCATTAAATCCAGCAAGTAACTTAGGATGGCCACGATGTTACACTCCAAAGGCCATATCTATGCTGAATATGCCAAAGCACAAATAATTAGAACAATGTTTCGAAAGCTATCGTTTTGTTACACTGATTGGTGTTTTTTTGGTGATAACAATAAGGAATACCTATTTTTTTTAATTATTATTATTTTGAGCATATAAAAAATATATGATTTTCAGTTTTTGTATATAATCGACTTCAAGTTTATTTGATACTAAAGTTGTGATGTATTGTAACAGGACGGAAATCAAAACTGCCGCAATCCCAACGGTGCTCCAGAGAACATGGGTTCTTGTCGCATGGGCGGCGGTGGGCCCATGGGCCCAGGCGTGTCCATGGGGCCAATGTCAGCCAGCGAAGCTCAAACACTACCCTCCAATGTTATCAGCAAACAGGCTGGCAGCATGGAGGTAACATTAAAAATTTTTGTATAATAATCTTAAATTTGATGTGACTGACTGACAGAAGAAATCGGCCCCAAATTCTATCCACTGAGATATCTTAAAAGAGGCAACTAAAATGTGATGTCCTGTATTCTATCATCGAAACTCACGACTCACTGATGATGGCAGTATAGAAGAGGCATTACAATGATTATCCTAATTACAATGATTACCCTAATCATTGTAATGCCTCTTCTACACTGCCCCATTATGCTGGTCCACTGCGATGAGCCATCATAGTGCATATGCTATGTGTGGTATTAAATGGTCCCGGATGGCACAGGATTGTCGTGATGTCGGTTTTAACAGCACTTAAAACGGTAACGGTATTGGGTGATGATTTGTACGCATCTACATGTGGTCTACTGTAATATGTCACAAAGAAAGTAAGGTTCTGTTACGATGGAGTGATAATATTTTATCATCCTTTTTTTTTTCAATAGAAAATAGTGTCGAAATATGTTCTTCGAAGTCTATCATATATCTATATATTAATAATAATATGTTTTTACCATATTTAAGTTAGTACTTGACTACAATCCCACCTGACGGTAAGTGGCGATGTAACCTAGGATGGTAAAACGTACTAGCTTAATAAAAAACCTACTCACTTTTGTATGTAAGTGACTTTATCACCTACATTATAATTGGATGGAAATACTGACGTAGGAAAACTATTCCAGTCTTTGGCTGCACGTATTATGAATGTAGAAGCAAATCCCTTCGTACGGGTGTCAGGGATGTCTACGAGGTAAGAGTAATAGCTCGCCGTGCGCCTAGAAGTCCGATGCTTAAAGGGGATAGAAGAATTAAATCGTGTAATTCCTGCGCACACTCTCCAAAATGTATCCTGTAGAATAGTGAAAGGCTGGCTGCCCTGCGCTTGTGCTCAAGGCTTTTTAGATTGTTGATTGTATGTGTTATATTTCAAATAATATTAGAAAAAAGAAGGTAATAAATGCAGGGTCTTGAACACATTTAAAGCACACATGGCTGAATAGATCGTTCTGAAATATAATCTAAATATATTTATCTAACCAATGAAGTATTTTTCTATTAATTTAAAGTTTAAAATACGAAAACGACAATATTATACCAATTACCATAATAAATACTGAAAAATCACAATCAAATATGCCAAACATAGTAAAAACAGACTACAATTACAATGTTTATTCCGTAAAGAATATTTTAAAATATTTTATTCAAAAGGCAGAAAAGCTCATCTTGTATTTCTATTGTATTTGATAAACCCTTGCACAAATCATCAACCTGTAAACCATTCACGCCGGAAGATTCTTCAATAATGCACCACAAAAATGTTAATATACATTATTTGCAAAAAAAAAAAACTTCTTATACCGTCGCAAGAGATTTAGGTGTCCTAAAAACTCTATGTTTTCCCAGCAGCAAAGCCAAATCTTCGTTTTCTCAACACTGCTTGCGAACAAAGGGGCCGAGGCGGTTCTATCTGGACAGCATCACTCGATAATAGCCTATCATTGCGCACAACCGGGCACAAAGAAATATCTTGAAGTAAGTTTATAATTTGATTTTCATAATCATTTACCTGAAATCTATAGTTGCCACAGACCTCATAGAACATAGTATTCGGTAACTCGTAGGATAATGTTGCTACCTATTAATCTGGTGTATCTCTTACCTGGTTCTCGAAGTGTGTACGAAAAACTGATATGGCGCTTATATTGACGCTGCATAGAAAAAATATTGAATTCATCTGAATAAGTATTACATCTTAATCTATAACTTTCAATGAGACAAATAGTCTATGTTAATGTTTAAACTTTAAAGGTATGATTGAAAGTATATCAACAGTAGAAAGAAAAAAATAATCAAGCCTCAGTTTGGTCGATGTTGACTTATATTCGGAATTTAATTACAGTAGCACCATAAAAACTTATTTTTATGGTACTGTTGTAATTACATCGGCATTCTTCGTTAGCGCAATCAATCATCATTAATTTAATAAAACCTTGTTACACTACGCGTAAGGTTTAAAATGTAATGATAGATGAACTCGTGTTATCTCACTCGTAACATTCGTGACCGTGTCCCTGTAGTGGGGACGAATATGGACTGGGGATGATGATGATGTGCCGTTTTGCAAACGAAAGTCTGCATAGTTACGAGTATACTACTCTCCACTATACTCAAGACACTGTCCGATAGTGTTTTAAGAGAAATAGTAATGAATTTTATGTTATACTTTTGAGCACTACTATACGTAAATAAACATCTATGACTCGGGTACAAACATTCTTGCTCATCAAACAAAGGTTGTCCTTTTTTTACGCACAGAAAATGGCTGACCCGTACCGAGGGCACAGCACGACTATGAGAATTGCACCCACAAAAAAACTGCGGCCTCTGCCTTGGCGCAGGAAGCACGCGAGCAAGACATTCGCGCTTCGGGCAGGCTTGACCGTGATCGCTTACGGCTTTTTATTTTAGGGAGGGATTACTCCCTCTTTTCCATCGAGAGCCCTAAGACTCTCTCACGAAGACCTTCCGTCTCCCTTCCTCTGTGGGGGCGCGCCGGATGCAACGCGTTCTCGCCACGGGCCTATGCTGTTCGGGCAATGAGGTGCCCTCTCCGTCGCCTGCCGGCAGTATCATAAGGTGGCTGCAGGTCCGCGTAGGCCCTGCGCCTTCGCTACGGACGTTTTCGCCGAGTCGGATTCTGCGCGACTTCTTCACGTAACCGCTCGATCGCCTCCTTTGCTGTCATTGCCAGCCTCTTGCTGTCGTCACAAACAAAGGTTGTCCCTTTCAGGACTCTAATCCAGGACCAGTTGACACAGAATTCAGAGCCACTGAACTAAGTAGTCTTCAAACACAATCTTGCTCCAATAAACAAGCTTTAAGTCATATGAAGACCCATTATCTATTTATGATGCATTTATTTACTTATTTTCAGTGAAGGATAATTGTTTGCCTGGTTGTTGAGCTAACAATATTTTGTCAACGTTTTATCTTTTCCAGAAACATCCCCTCAAAATGGGTCAGTTCAACAAACAAAGCCCTGCACAATGGTTGAATAATCTCGCAATGGCAAAAACTCGTGGTGGTATGCGGGGTGGACCTAACATGATGGCAGGGCCTAATCAAATGGGGCACATGATGAGCGGACCCATGGGCCCCAACATGGGTCCAATGGGACACGGTGGCATGGGGCATATGGGGCCTAATATGATGGGCCATAACAGAATGGGTGGACCTGGAAATCAAATGATGATGATGAAAGGTGGGCCTGGACAGATGGGTCAAATGGGTCCAGGCATGGGCCCAATGGATGGGTTTCCAGGAGGCACCCCGTCCTGTGGTGTCATGGACGGCCTCGGTGCTGATGGTGAAATGCCCTGGGACACCGTAAGTACATAATTTGAATATGAACAATGATCCATAATGTTTTGCATAAACAAGTTGTTGGGGTTCTTGAGGATACTTTAAGTAATTTATATTAAAGTGTGTTGTGTCTGTCCCGGTGTGGCGTATAGCTTTTCGCGAAGTGATCGTCAGCGCACGGCTGCAGTATGTTTGTTTTCTTAAACACAAGTAGATATAGAAAAAATCGCTAAATAAAATTCGTTTTACGACAATTTATTATCTCTGCAGTAAGCTGTCCCTCTATTCAATGAACTATTTGAATTTCGTTCGTTTTTTAATTAAGAATAATCAATATTTTTATCAAAATTCAAATCAAAGATATTAAAAAAATTACTCAGATCCACTAATTAAGGGTTTCTAAAACCAAATCCGTCGACATTTGTTTGTTTGTTCGAGCTTCACGCAAAAACCAGCGGGTAGATTTTGCTCAGACTGTTACAGTCTCAAAGGTACAATTCCGTCTTGGCATATTTCATCAAAATCGGTCAACTAGAATTGAAGATACAGCTTGATCCTTGTTTTAGTAGTCGCCGTTAAGGCACGNTTTGTTTGTTTGTTCGAGCTTCACGCAAAAACCAGCGGGTAGATTTTGCTCAGACTGTTACAGTCTCAAAGCTACAATTCCGTCTTGGCATATTTCATCAAAATCGGTCAACTAGAATTGAAGATACAGCTTGATCCTTGTTTTAGTAGTCGCCGTTAAGGCACCAGAGCTCAAGTAAAACTGGTTGCAAGGCTTTTTACATGATTGTTTCGGTATTTACTATGTAGCGTAAAACGGACATTTACGCAGACGGAGCCGCGGATAAAAGCTAGTCTATTATATAAGCTTTATATAAACATGTGTTTCATACTCCTTTATTTTACATCCGTTACTTTACCTATCGTATGCAATGTCAGCACCATCTAAAGGTCTTCAGGTTGAAAATATCTTATGCATTAAGTCCACCCATTTGCCATTGGTGTATGAAGTATAAAAAAATAAATAATGCACGTAGATTGCTATTTCTAACGTCTGAATTGTTACGTCTTGTAAATGTGGTATTCATTGTTTTGGTGAAATAACGACATTTGTGCTAACATTGTAAATCTGAGCACTCTGGTATATGCTTATCATGATCTGACACATTAACTATTTTATATGATTACTACATCTTTCCCGTGGCCTGCGTATAGATGGGGAGGTGCACGGAACAGTACACAAATATCTTCACTACAGCACTACTTATCGGATCCTGACACTAGTATGACCATATAAACCATATAAATATACTATGTGAATATGACCTCATCCGGCCAAGTCATTCTGAAGTTACACAATGGTGCTAATTCTGCAGTAATAGAACTTAACTAAATTTAATCCCTCCCTATCTTTTTCTAATGTTAAATGCCAAAACGAGATAGCAAACATTTATAGCGAGTACCAACCTACATTTCTGTTAAACGGTTCAAAAAATGTTACGTTTTTGTGTATCTTTAGTCCGTATGTAAAATAAAATCTTAACTTTCTCATTTTTCTAAATCTTTTAATTTTGACGTGTCTAAACGAAACTGACAGCACCAATATTGTAGCTATCTCGTTTTGGCGTTTGACGTTAGAAAAAATAGGGAGAAACTAAATTTAGTTAAGTTCTGTTACAACAGAATCAGCACCAATGACTAATGGCTACCAAAAATTAAACATAAATATATGGAATTGTTAGGAAAAGATAATTCCTTAACGTGGGAGTTGTCTATTATAATATATACAGAGTCACGCCTTTTTCCCGAATCGAATCCCGGCCTCCCGCGTGATAGGCGTGACGTTTCTGTTTATTATAAATCGCTATAATAATCAGAAATGTTGCTTTAAAGAAACTATGATAATAATCCCTGGAGGTTATGCAGGCATATTGGTAATCGTGTTATTTGCTAATTTATGTTTACATGTATACATATAGAGAGAATTATCTCCATCTTCCCTACCCAGTAATAAAATGGCAGGATCATTTTGTCACCGGTTATAACACATGTATAGAAAGAAACTAGTGATTTCTTCGCTGACCACACACATCTCAAATAGTGTATTTTGCAGAAAACCCCCTCAGTAATGTCAAACGGTATGGCGAATGGACCGGGACCGATGTCAGCGTGCTCGGAGGCGACGACCGCACCGGACGCGCAATCAGGAGACTCCGACCAACCCTGCCAGACCGGACCTAAAGGTCAGACCCTACGTCTTTTGTTTAGTATATCGAGTAGTAAAGTTTATTCGAATAGTGATTCGATATTCAACCCATTCATTCATTCAATAACATGCAGAAAAATATTGATACAGGTCTTCAGTAGGTTTTTAAAGTGCTCATGTCTATTTAAAAATATTTTATTTCCAGGTGTAAAAATACCAGATGAGAATCTAACACCACAACAGCGTGCGCACCGCGAAGAACAACTGGCCACTTTACGCAAGATGCAACAGATTTTCTTCCCCGAGAGCGGAGGCAGCAACCCAAATCAGGGCTCTGGTGACGGCTCGCATCCCCCCAACGACATGCCTCCCAACTCCACTGCCAGCATGAACATGAACCCCTACCCACCTATGTCTGGAATGGGCCCTAATGGACCAATCGGCTCTGGACCTAATGGACCTATGGTGTCAATGTCAAATAGCATGAATTCTGGTCCAAGTTGTACAATGTCCGGCCCCATGGGACCTAATGGACCTATGGGAGGTCCTATGGGACCGGGTGGCCCTATGGGTCCTAGTGGACCTATGGGTGGACCAATTGGAGGTATGGGCGGGCCGGGTGGAATGGGTATGGGTGGGCATGGGTCTATGGGGCCTAATGGAATGATGGGTCCTAATGGACCTATGATGTCGGGAATGGGTCCTAATGGGCCTATGGGTCCCATGGGCCCATGTGGTATGAAGAGTATAAGAAATGCGTGTGGTGGGCCTGACATGAAAACGGGAATGTGCACAGACATACATTTGGGGAGAGGATGCAGTGGACCTATGGGCGTAAGTATCTCACATTGATAAGTATTTCCTCCGCCCCCGCCCTTCTCTCTTTCCTACCTCCCTCCTCTCTCCTCCTCTCTCCCCTCTATACCCATCTCCCCTCTCCCCCACTCTCCCCCTCTCTCTGTCTCCGTTGTAACATCGTTTATAGAATCATAATCTATTATTATTATAAAATTGTTATATGACAATTTTTTAAAAAAATACATGTTTTTTTTTAAACTACACGGGTCCACTAATTAAGGGCTTCTGAAACAAAATCTTTCGATGTTTATTTGTTTGTTTGTTCGAGCTTCACGCAAAAACCAGTGGGTAGATTTTAGTCACACTATTACAGTCTTAAAAGTAATTCCGACTTAAATACTGCGGCATGTTTCATCAAAATCGGTCCAGTAGAATTGAAGATACAGCTTGATCCCTGTTTTAATAGCCGCCGTAGAGGTACGAGAGCTCGAGTAAAAGTGGTTATTTAGCTTTATACTCTAAATCTATGATTCTTTCGGGATTTCCGATTCTGATTTAGCGGAAAACCGACACTCACGCGGGCGGAGCCGCGGGCAATACCTAATATTTTATATATTTTGTTATATTCCAGCGAATGCCAAACCCAATGGCCGGAATGGGAGGTCCTAAGCCGTGTATGATGAGTGGACCACATATGGGACCCAGAATGATGTCAGGCCCTAATCTCAACACAATGAACGGTAAGATGTTTTTCAAGTGGAAACAATAATAATGTTTCGGACACACACACGCACGCGCG